>JBCNJP010000605.1:0-20446 GCA_039602395.1 Deinandra increscens subsp. villosa
AAAAGTAGATGTAGTATTAAGAAGAAGCATGGCCATGTGGTGCTAAGAAGAATGACAGGAAGTGGGAGATATACTTTGTCCACTCAATACCAACATCCGTGGGGCAGAGATCTTCAATCAATTTATTTTTTATTGCAATTTGGTGGAATACAGAATGGGTGGTTCTCGTTTCACATTCTCGTACGGCTTTGGGGTTAATTTTAGCAAGATAGACCGGGTTTTGGTTTGTGAAGATTTCTTCCGTAAGTGGCCTTATGCTGCCTTAACGGCTTTTCCACGTCTTTGGTCGGACCACAGTCCTTTGGTTCTCCGTCTTTCGGCTTTGGACTTTGGTCCCACTCCGTTTAGGTTTTTTTCTTCCTGGCTCAAACACGAGGATCTGACTGGTCGAATCAAGGAGAGGCTTCTTCGGGTAGATAACTCTTCTAGGCCCCCTGATGTTAAACTCATGGCTAAACTCAAAAGTGTTAAAGAGCTGGTCAAAATTTGGAATTCATCTCATAAAGAACTCATGAATAAAGATTATAATGAGCTTAAAGGTTTTTGTCTCCATATGGATTTGATCAGTGAGTCCAGAACCATTGAGGGGGGCGATTTGGATGATTGGGTCTCAAAGAAAAGGCGTTTGGTGGATCTTGAGAAAGCTAGACAACTTGACCTTCGTCAAAAATCCCGTATAAAATGGGCCGTGGAGGGTGACGATAACACGGCTTTCTTCCATGGCTACATCAATTCCAACTTAGCTAACGGGAGAATTAATGGCTTGCGTATCGGGGGCAACTGGGTGTCTGATCCAAGCATCATCAAATTGGAAGCTCTAAATTTCTTTAAAGATATTTTCAATGGAGATGGTACACATAGGCCTCTGTTTGATTGTGGTGGCATTAGTCAGATCACCTCATACCAAGGGGAGTATCTCATTAGACCTTTCACGAAAGCTGAGATTAAAGGGGCGGTTTGGATGTGCGATGGTGACAAAAGCCCAGGGCCGGATGGATTTAATTTTGACTTTCTCAAATTTTTTTGGGCTGAATTAGAAGAAGATTTTTTTCAGGTCCTGTCGAGATTTTATGATACGGGGCAAATTTCCAAAGGTTGCAGCTCCTCCTTTTTGCATCTTATTCCGAAAACTTTGGATGCTCAGAGATTGGGTGAGTATCGTCCTATTAGCCTCATTGGATGTATCTCTAAGGTCATTTCGAAGGTTCTTGCTGAGCGTATGAAACATGTTTTGGGGTCGGTCATCCCGGAATCCCAAATGGGATTTGTGGCTGGTCGTAACATTGTGGAAGGTCCCTTAATTGTGAATGAAATTTTGTCTTGGCTTAAGCATTCAAAGAAGGAGGGATTGTTCTTTAAGGTCGATTTCTACAAGGCTTTTGACACAGTCGATTGGGGCTTCTTAGACTCCGTTCTAGGACATATGAACTTTCCGGACAGGTGGAGGCGATGGATTAATGGGATTCTTCGTTCGGCTCGTGCTTCGGTTCTCATTAATGGATCTCCGACTAGTGAGTTCCAATGCACTAGAGGGGTTCGTCAAGGTGACCCGTTGTCCCCTTATTTGTTCTTGATTGCAATGGCGGCTCTAGATTGGATGTTGGTGAAAGCTAGCTCTGGGGGAATTTTTAATGGCATTCAGATTCCGAATGGCGGACCAGTTTTGACTCACTTGTTCTATGCTGATGATGCTATTATCATGGGTAGCTGGAATCGTGCTAATATTGCTAACCTTATACGTCTTTTCCGATGTTTTTTCCTTGTCTCAGGTCTGAATATTAATCTAAGCAAATGTGCTCTTTTCGGTGTTAATGTCTCTCATGACCTGATAGCGGAGGAGGCTGACCTGATTGGATGTGTTCATGGTGAATTTCCATTTTCTTATTTGGGCCTCCAGGTTGGTGCTAATATGAACCGCATTTGTAATTGGCAAGGTGTGGTGGAGGTCTTCAGTCGTCGACTATCTCGTTGGAAGGCCAAGCACCTCTCGTTAGGGGGTCGCTTGGTCCTTATCAAAAGTGTCCTCGATAGCCTTCCCACTTACTATTTTTCCTTGTATAAGGCCCCCAAGAAAGTCATTGATACATTGGAAAGAATTCGGTTTAATTTTCTTTGGGGGGGTGGTGAAGACCGGAAAAGAATTCATTGGGTGAAAAGGGATGATATTTGTTTGCCTAAGGACGAAGGGGGACTTGGGCTGTCCAAACTCTTTGACATCAACCGTAGTCTCTTATGTAAGTGGCTTTGGCGATACAAAGTGGAGGATGGGCGTTTATGGAGAAAGGTTGTTTCTTGTATTCATGATATAAGGGGTCGATCCTCCTTTTTCCCTTGTAGGAAAGCTCTAACTGGTGTTTGGAAGTCTATTATTGTGGTGAATGAGGAGCTGTCTCGGCGCAACATAGGAATGGAAAGATGGATTGTGGACTCCAACGGCAATTGGGTTTGGAAGGGCTCACCTTCGGAGGTCTTTTCGGTCAAGAACGTTCGACTTCTCATTAGACAACAGGGTATGTCCTCTCAGCACCCTAAGATGCATTGGAGCAGGTTAGTCCCAAACAAGGTGAGTCTGTTTGCGTGGCGGGCCCAACGAAATCGGATTGCGACCCTTGATGCTCTCTCGGTCAGAAATGTCCCTATCAACTCGCTTCTGTGTAAACTTTGCAATGATGGAAACGAATCTGTTACTCATCTTTTTACGGGATGTTACTTTGCCGCGATGCTTTGGAATTGGATTGGGACTTGGTGTAAGGTGCCTCCTATCATTGCTTTTTCCTTCGATGACCTCCTCAACTTGCACTTGGACAAAAACATTGGGGCTGAAAAGAAGGAGATTTTTCAAGGAATTGTGCTCACCTCATGCTGGATGCTTTGGAATGAAAGGAATGCTGTGATGTTTCAAGGGGCTCGTCCCAATATCTCTAAGGTGATCAGTGAGGTCAAAACTTGGTGTTTTACTTGGTTTAACAATAGATGTCGTAGAGGCTCTTGTATTGATTGGGAGAACTGTAAATACATGTAATCTTCTTGGTTGTTTGGTGGTTGCCTTTCTAGCTCCTGGTTAGATTGGCTTCTGGGGTTTTAATAAAATTGGCTGTTCAAAAAAAAAATACCAACATCAAAGATAGAAAACCCAACATCCACTCCATCCACCACTAAAAAGAAAAATATGTCTTGTATACAATAAAATTCTTATAAAAATAGATAGTTGTGTTTTTTCAATGTAGTTAAAATTACATTGTTTTTCCTTAACTTTAATATACCATATTAATAAACCATGTGAATCATGTAACATCAATGACACCTTTACTTAAATGTTGTTCACACTTCAACGTTCTCATTAAGTAACTAGCTTGATACCCGACCGGTTGCGCAATATGAGTTATTGACAAATAACTTGTGATTGAGCAATATCGTAAACAACATAAATTCGTCATTTCATATATCAAATCCAACTTATTATTTCCGGTATGTTATCTAGCTCTTTATTGTTATTAAAAGGACATTCTCATGATTAAATAATATAATCTCTAATTAAAAAGTTTGATGTTCATTGTTCAAAGCATATAACGCATCTTTAAAATTCATAAACTACCCTAATTAAAAGACCATCAAGTTCCCCATATCTCACTCTCATCACGAATTTGCACTCCACCGCTCATTATCTCCTCTTGTCATCAGCAAACATCACTTTTCGTGACGACAATTCCCAACTTAATGGGTTCGTTTGATTATATTCAAAGTTAACACGTTAAAAAGACTAATATAGCCCGAAGTGTCTTTTGATTCACACAATAAATAATGAATTGTGGGGAACGAATGTCAATTTTGACTTTTGTTCATGTTAAATATTAATAGATAATGTCAATTTTGACTTTTGTTCATGTTAAATGTTAATAGATGCTTAATGCATGCTAAAGTATTCGTGGATTTTGGCTTTTTGCAACCTTTTCCCTGTTTATTTGGCTTTGGCGTTTTATGAACAAGTCAATAACGTTTCAATTGATGTATTTTACTTCCTTTATTCTCTAGAATATATTATAATTAAGAAGTTATAAAAAATTTTAGAACGTGTAACTAATACACACTCTAATCTTACATCTAAATCTATACATATTGTAGAATTTAAGTTTTGAAACCTCAATTACCTAAGGAGAAACACGTTTCCAACAAAACTTAGTTTTGTCTTGTCTTCGAAAAGTTATTACATAAGCGTGGGCGGTATGGGTGACAAAAAAAATTGGCAACCATGTTTCGGCAAGGAGAATTTTTCGGCAATGGTTTGGCAACCATACCCCCATGTTCGGCAACCATTTTTCGGCAAAAAAAAAAGAAAAAACGGCATGTAGTTGCCGACCTTTGCCGAGGACCGTTGGGGTGATTTCGAACGTTGGCTACTAGCCAACGGCTAGTAGCATTCAATTTTATTTTTTTTTTGTTTTTTTTACAACTTTTTCTCCTATATAAACCCCCCAAAACTTTAAAATATTTACACCACATTTCATTCTCTTCTTCTACTTTTCTCTCCAACAATGGATCCTAGGAAAAAGAATGCCTCCACATCCGCCCCGAAGAAATTTCGACCCAAAGTCCGTTCGAATACCGGACAAAGTTCGACAAACCGAAACCAACAACCTTTCTACGTACCTTCTCCACCTATAATTTCTCAACCCCAACCCGTTTATTACCCACCACAACCACCACAACAACAATCTTTTAATGATCTACTACGATTCGGACATCCCGACTACTTCCAACAATACGCTTCATCGGCCCAACAATCATATCAAAATACTCAATTCCGAGAACCCCGTCGTCTTGTCGACGAAGCTAGTGATAGCGAAGAGATGGACGAGGAGATTGAAGTAGATGAAGAAGAAGTAGAAGAGGAACAACATGTTGAGATTGAAGAAGAAGTAGAAGAGGAAGAAGAAGAAGAAGAGATGGAGGAAGAACCACCGGCTCGTCGGACGCAAGCTAGAAAAAACAAGAAGAAGTCGACAACAAAGGCGGATCGAACTCCATGGACTACCGACGAAGAGAAGTATTTGGCACAAGCTTACATTCACGTCACGGAAGACAAAAAAGTAGGTGACCAACAAAGGTTTTCATCTTTTTGGCAAAGAGTTGTGGACCATTTTAACGGTTTAATTGGTCGCGAAACAAATCGAAACGTTCATCAAATTGCCACAAAATGGAAGAATTTGAACAAGAAGTTGATGAACTTTGGAGGTCTCATTGCTCAATTTGTAAGTTTTTATTTTTAATAGTTAATTTTTTTTAAATTTATATTATTTTTAACTTGTTTCTTTTATATAATTTTTAGGAACATGCAAGGGCTAGTGGTGCGGGGGATCTTGATGTTTGGAAGTTGGCTAATACCGAGTACGAAAAGATCTATGAAAAGAAAGGTTTTACTCATGTTTCGGCTTGGGAAGTTGTAAAAGATCACCCAAAGTGGAAGGCTCCGAGGAGGAAGGTTGGTGGGGTTAGTGAGCCCAAGAGGACAAAGACCTCGGTCTCGGGTGAGTACACAACGTCAAACGAAGTCGACTCTACCCAATTGCCAAGTCGGTTGCCCGACTTAAACGAGGACTCAACGCCTCCACTTCCACAACGAAAATCTAGAACGAAGTCGGGTGAATCGTCGAAGGATGGGTCCTCGAATGCTTTGGAGGTGATGAATAGGTTTGAAAGCAAATGGGAGAAAGAAAAAGAGGCGAAGGCGGCGATTCGAGAAAAAACCGCCGAGAGAAAGGCGATGATATACGCGGCGGTGAAAGAAACGATGGAAAACGAAAAACGAGCTCGCGATCTTGAAATATTTTTAAGACCGACCGAGAACGTCCCTACGAGCTTACTACCGACCCTTCTCGCCGAGAAACGTCGAATCGCCGCTTTGCATAATTGGGAATGTGATTTTTAGATTTGGTTTTAAAATTTGTGAAAGTGGTTTTTTTTAATTTTATGTAAGTTTTTTATTTTTAATGAAAAATTTAGTTTTATGTTTTATGAAATATAATGTTTTTCTTTAAATATAATATATAAAAATTAAAATAAAAAAAAATAAATAAAAAAAACTATCCAACTTATCCCACCCAACTTATCCCACCCATACCATTCAAAAAACACAAAAGACATATATTTTTTTCTCTCTCTTATGTCACTCTCCTATTGGCCAAAAAACTTATCCTATTTTACTCATCCTAAAAAATTTATCCCCCATACCGCCCACCCTAACAACACTCTTATAACGACTAATGTTTGAACCAAAACATACCAGATCCAATCCCGATGGATTCAAAGATGTTCTTCAAATACCAAATTCTGAAGTGGATACCGTCTAAAATCAAGTTCTGACCACTGGAATCAAGTGGATGAAAACAAATAACATTGTGTTAGGGCGTTACAGGGCGGAGGGGGTGGCCCTTGTAATAACCCTCTAATGTAAGAGTAATTAAGTATGTAGAATTATCAGAGAAAATGAAGTGTATAAAGTGAGAGTATGAGAGCTTAGACACATAAAGTACCTCGTGTTGTTTCTACATATAGTTTGGAGATTTGAGTTTCCTCACATTACCACATGACATCAAACACATGGCGCGTGGGTGCATGGATGCTCTAGAAGGGGTCATGTTTCTTTCATATTGCATTCTGATTAGATAAGGGAGCATCTCCATCTAACGTGCACCACATGACATAACTGTTTATTTGGTCCTCACATTGGGGCGGGTCTTCCCAACCTGCATCTGCATCTGACCCATGTGTGACTTGTTTGAGGTGACTTTTAGATCTATCCTCTTCAGCTAGATTTACGAGCCTAACTAATGGACCGGGCATATGACCAGCAAATCAAACAACATAGTTAAAAACGGTCAAAACCGTCGATACTTGTTCCTCCTCTACAAGTTTTTTTTAAACTGGGCTAACCATTGGATTTAAATTGCATTTATCATTAATGAATAATACCAAAGAAAATATAATCATAAACCTTTTTTCTTTTTCTTTTTTTGTTATTTACAAAACTTTCTTTATATCATATATTTCAAACACCAATGGCATCTAGTGGAGTTGGTTGAGGCTTTGGCTTGTGTTCCTAGAGACCCAAGTTCTATCCTCACTAATGACATTATTTGTCCATTGGTATGGAGGCCAATGATAGGAGATCCGGGGAGACCCGGATTCGATCCTTGAGGCGACCGGGTTTTACCGTTAATTCGCCGTCGTGCCTACGGGCGGGCGGGTTAGCGGGTTTTCCCCCGGAACTGGAGTCACATGGACGCTTAAGGGCTCCGTACGACTGGGTTGGGCCAGCTGGCGGTGGCCTTTAGCCATTAGGGTCACCCCGTACGAAGTACCTGGGTTTATTCTATTCGGCCGTTCAAAAAAAATCATATATTTCAAACAAAATATCATATTTAAACAAATATATTGATATAAAATGTTTCTGAATTTTATAAAGCGAATAAATCTTTGAGTGGTACCTTTATTATATGTTAAAAGATTTTTCTTACGCAAGATAACATAAGTTGTTCACAATGGCCACGTCAACTACGACTATGATCATCGGAAATGATTACAAATATCCGTTTTGATTGTGTCGTATGTAATTTGTATTCCTTTTTTGTATTTAAAATTAGATACCCTTTTATAATAATGAGGAGTTAAATCCCGCTTCTTACTCACACTAATCTACAACTAAATCTACGTCATCTTAACTCGACCTTGATATTAACAAGATTTTACTACTTATACGTTGCCGTGTAGCGGTGTAAATATTGTGGGTATACAAAACAATTACATTGATAAAAAGTAACATAAGGAAAACAAAAATCCGAAAAGACTGTGTAAAGACGTTAAAATTACAAATCAAACGATTCAAATATCGAACCTAGGACCTAAAAGTTATGTATTACATAATATAAATCCATGTCATAGTAGTTAAATATAGCTTTACATAAAATTAGATACTTAAAAAAAATAGTGTGAAACTAATAGAAACAAAAAAACAAAATATTAACACAAAAAACACCTTCAAAACCAATACAAATCATCTTAAGTCAATTTATTTGGTGACCCGATACGGTCTGACATAAGCAGTTTGCTAAACCCGGCCCAGTAAATCATACCCCTATGTAAATAAATGCAGACAAAAGATCTTGACCTCAATGAAAAAATTCATGGGTTCACTCAGTGACGAAATTTGAAAATATCAAGCAGGAGGTCGTGATTTAATTTTTTTTCTTAATGTCAATTTTTTGGTAAATGAGGGGTCGAAACCGGAGTATATCAAAATTTTCTACACGAAAATTATATACCCCCTACATCGCAAAAAAAAATTCGGGGGGTCGGGCACCCCCTCCCGCCCCTTAAAAGCTGCGCCCCTGGGTCCACCAGTCCACCACTGACCATAAATGCCTCTTTAGGTTTTTTTAACGGCCAACAAACATTGAAGTGCCTAACTAGTACTTAATTTGTGGAAATCTTGTAGAAATCTTTTATCGTTTTATTAAGCTGTCCGTAGTGGGGCGTTATAGGGTAAAAAAGGCTAACATGGCGCCCTCTATAACGCCCAATACCGCCCCCCGGGGCGCCATGTTAAAAAATCTGGTGGGTAGCGCTATGAACATGGCGCCGTGTAATTTTGAGTGGTTTTAATTTTCGACCGTTGAACGGTCGAATTCCTTTTTTTTTTCTTTACCCACTTATTTGACACTATATATAAACCTTCAACCATTTTTTTAAACACACAACATTCCTTTCATCTTCTCTTTTAAAATTCTCTCATCTACACAAAAAAAAAACAATGTTTCCTCGTGGTGGTTCTTCATCAAACCCACGTTTCCAACAACCGGGGCGAACAAACTCGAACGATCAAGAACCGCGAGACGATGGGTTGTTCACTTATGTTGCGAGTATGACTCCACCGCCACAACCATTCCAACCTTTTGCTCCCTTTCAAAACTTTGGTTTTAACTCCTACTCCCAACAAAATTATCAACCATTTCAACCAACTCAAGGTTTTTCACCATATCAACCATTTCCATCTCCATCTCCTACCCCACCTTCCCGCTCGTCTTCTCAAGAACCCGTTCCGGTTTCCCCCGACGAACCCGATGAGGTGCCGGAGACGCAAAAAGAGGCGGCTCCACTCGTGAGAAGACGGAAATCTCACAAGAAGAAAACGGCCGAGGAACCGAGACAACGAAAGATTGTTCAACCATGGACCGAGGAGGAGGAGGTGGTGCTAGCTCGAGCATGGCTCGACACTTCGGAGGATCCCATCCACGGTAAAATATTTTATTTTTTGTTATTATTATTCGCTTTTTTAGTTTATAAAAAAATGTTAATTTATTTTATTTTATTTGTAGCTAATAATCAAGATGTTACAACATTTTGGGCGAGCATTCGTCGAATTTTTTTTAGCGAGCTAAAAAAGGAGCCATACCGAGCTAATGACTCGTTGTCGGGGAAGTAGACCGAAAAGAACAAGAGGATGAAAGCTTTTTCCAACATCTACGGGCGGATAAAAAATGGTTGGCCGAGCGGTGCAAACGACGACGACATATTCGAAGCGACATTGGCTGAGTATCGAAGCAATGCGCCGGCGTTTAACAACTTGAAAGCTTGGAGAGTAGTTTACGATAGTCCTAAGTGGAGGGACCAAGCGGACCTCACAAAGACGACAAGACGACCAAAAAATAAATCTAAAACGTCGTCTTCCACCGCTACCGAATCTCCTAATATGTCCGACGCTCGGGCATTTGATTTGAACGAGAACGACGAGGATGTCGAACTTGAGATTGCTAGGCCGCTTAGTCGGGACAAAGCAAAGGCACGAGCGAAGTCGAAGCGAGCGTCCTCATCCTCGACTAGTCGAGCTCCCTCGGACTACACCGCCCACCAAGAAGAAATGAAGGACCGATTCGATCGCTTTTTGTCACTTAAGACGCAACAAGTTAGTGCTGTAAACATTCGGCAAAAAGAAAAAGATTTGGCAAAGCTAATGGAACCTATCCCGAATGAAGAACCCGCACGAAGTCTCGCGTTGCAAATCCGAGAGGATATCAAGACCCGATATGGGCTCTAGTTTTTTTTTTAAGAATCTATGTGTGTTTTTTAAATTTTCATGTTTTAGGTGTTTTTTTAATGTACGTTGTACTTTTTTTTAAAAAAAATTCTAGTGTTTTTATGGATTTTATTTTTTTTAATGAATGTTGTAGCTTTTTAATATATTTAATATTAAATTATATTAAAAAAATAATTAAATTAATAATTAGGTAATGATTGGTAGGGGTTATTATTAAACCGATGAAAACCAATGGATAATTCTAGAGGATGATTCTCCTATCTTCTCTCTATTCTAAATTATTCTCAAAGATTGTAATTGATTGTGTTATCTTTTGTTGTTATTTTCTCCTAGTTTAGCTCCTAGAATAGCTCTCTGTATTCTTATATATTGTATTTGTTTTGTTCAATGGAATACACAATTCATAATCATCATATGGTAATCAGAGCAATAGCACTCTAACGAGTTTTTTTGTTTCGATCCTTTCATCGCCACCCAACCATGTCGACAGTCACCTCTGCCTCTTCTTCCTCTGCCGACTCCTCCTCATCTTCCTCCATCGTCACCATCACAGCACCCTCCCACCTTCCCATCAAGCTCACCGACCAAAACTACCCCGTATGGCGTCGTCACCTTCACTCCACCCTCATCGGACTTGGTCTCGATGACTATCTCACCGGCGATGCAAAACCCCCTCCCTAAACCATCAAGGAAAATGCTGTCGACAAACCAAACCCGGCCTATACTACCTGGTTTCGTCAAGATCAGGTTATCTTCTCTGTCATCCTTGGCTCCTGCAACGATGAAATCCATCCCCTCATCGCCTCTGCATCGACCGCTGAAGAGGCTTGGACCCGCCTCAGTGCCAGCTATGCGAGCAAGACCCGCTCACGTATTATCTCGTTGAAAACTCGTCTAGCCACCAACCCCAAGGGAACCCGGTCCATCTCCGACTTTCTCAACGAGATGCGCTCGATTGCGGCTGAACTCGCTCTTGCTCAGAGCCCGATCTCGATGAAGACCTGCTAGTCTACATCATCAGTCAATTAGGTGATGAATACCGCACGATCTCGGCGGCCCTAAAAATCCGTGAACAACCGATCACCTACCCGGAGCTTTACGATAAGCTCATCGACTTTGAGTGCTCGCTCAACGGAGTGGAGTCGAGCACACCCCTCCTTGCTACGGCCAATGTGGCCCAGCGACAGGCCCAACGGAACAGATCCAACCAATCCAACAGGCCACCACGTTCATCAGCGCCAACGGGAACCTCGATGCCATGCCGTGTTGGGCGGCACCGACGGCGAACACCGCTACATCCGGCCCCTCCAACCTGCCGCCATAACGATGGATGCTCGACAGCGGGGCCTCCCATCACCTTACTCCATCGCATGCCAACCTCTCCTCGGTCTCGGACTATGGCGGCCCGGATGAAATTTTCCTTGGTGACGGTACGGGACTTACTATTACTCATACAGGTCGTATTAATTTTTCGACCACTTCCAAATCATTGCATGCAAATAATGTCCTTTGTGTTCCTCACATTAGATCTAATCTTCTTTCCGTTGCCAAATTATGCAAATCTAACGATGTTTCGGTTGAATTTTTTCATTCTTATTGTCTTGTGAAGGATCTCACCGCGGGGGCGCCAATTCTTCGGGGGGAGAATATTGATGACGTCTACTATCTCAACGCATCCTCCTTGCCTCCTCAAGACAATCACACAACCGTCTCATCTCTTCAATGGCACCATAGACTAGGACATCCTAATTTGCATGTTTTTCAATCTTTATGTAAAGAACTTGGTGTTTCTGTTTCAAAACCATTGCATTGTCAATCATGTTCCATGAATAAAAGCCACAAGTTACCTTTTGGCCCAAATTCTTTTACTGCTAAGCAACCATTGCAACTTCTCTATTCTGACGTGTGGGGGCCCGTTCAACAATCTGTTGACGCCTTCAAATATTATGTGGTGTTTGTCGACTATTACTCAAAATATGTTTGGATTTATCCTTTAAAGCTCAAATCTGATGTAGTTCAAATTTTTCCTCAATTTAAATCTCTTGTTGAAATTTTTTTCCAAACAAATATTATCTCACTATTCACTGACAACGGGGGCAAATACATTGGCCTTGCCCCGTTTTTAGCATCAGTCGGCATCTCTCACTACACCACTCCGCCCCACACCCCGGAACAGAACGGCATTGCCGAACGGCGTCATCGACACATTGTTGAGACGGGTCTGGCGCATCTCCATTATGCGGGCCTTCCTCTTACCTTTTGGTCTCATGCATTTCAAACCGCCGTCTACCTCATAAACCGGCTTCCCACACCTACCTTAGCCGCCAAATCCCCCTATCATATGCTCTACAATTCTCCTCCAAACTATAAACGGTTAAAAACGTTTGGTTGCCTTTGTTATCCATGGCTCAATCCATACACTTTCTCTAAACTTGAACCCCGCTCTCAACCTTGCATCTTCCTCGGTTATTCACCCTCTAAATCCGCCTACAAATGCCTTGAACCCTGCTCCAACAAGCTCTATCATTCCCGTCACGTCACCTTTGTTGAAACTCACTTTCCATACAAAGAGCATCATCCACCTCCAACTCTTCCCACTACCGAGGCGTTCCTTACTCCTCTACCATCCTCACGTCACCCACTGTTCCACCCAACCCCTCGCCACCTTCTCCCTCTATTCCACCAACCGATGTCACCCACTACCCTACTCCCATGCATGCTCACCCTCCTCCCATGCACACCTCCACACCCACTGAACCCGCCACCCCGTCCTCCTCCACGGCTCACTCCACCACCTCTTCTTCCGCTTCCCCTCCTCCTAACCCACACCACTCTTCCGCTACCTCCACCTCATCCTCCCCTCCCTCCTCGTCCAACTCCACCCCCTCGGAAGCTCTTCCGTCCACCCGCCCTCGGAAACCTAATCCCAAATACTTCAACTCCCAATTTGTCAACACCACCACACTCCATCCTATTCCTCCTACCCTCGAACCCACCACCTATCTTCAAGCCTCCAAAGACCCTCTATGGCGCAAGGCTATGGACGACGAGTACAATGCACTTCTCCGTAATCACACTTGGGAACTTGTCCCTCCACCCTCTCATAAACCCATTGGGTGCAAGTGGATTCTTCGGATCAAACGCCACCCCGATGGCTCTGTTGACAAGTATAAAGCCCGCCTCGTGGCGAAAGGCTTTCACCAAGAATATGACAAAGATTATTTTGACACCTTTAGTCCCGTCACTAAACCCGTCACCATTCGTACCATTCTTGCCATTGCATTATCTCGCAAGTGGTCCATTCGTCAACTTGACGTCAATAATGCGTTCCTTCAAGGCACTCTTCATGAAGAGGTCTATATGGAACAACCACCGGGTTACACACATCCCACTCATTCCACTCATGTGTGTCGGCTCAAACGCTCGTTATACGGGCTCAAACAAGCTCCCCGAGCTTGGTATTTAGAACTAACATCTTTTTTGCTTGAAACATGTTTCAAAAGTCACTCACAGATGCATCGCTTTTTATTTAAAAGCATGGGGCTGACGTGTGCTATTTTCTGGTCTATGTCGATGATATACTTCTCACCGGTAGCAATCCAACGTTCAACGACAACTGTGCTCAACGATTGGCTACTTGCTTCTCTGTCAAAGACTTGGGTTACCCGAATCATTTTTTGGGCATTGAATTAATTCCTACTTCCACGGGCTTATTTCTTTCCCAACATCGACACATTCAAGATCTCCTTGAGGAGCATCATATGGATGGTGCTAAGACTGTCATGACACCTTTATGCTCGTCTCAGGTTCTCACTCTCGAAGACGGTACACCAAAGGTGGATCCCACTCCGTATCGTAAGCTAGTCGGCTCCCTTCAGTATCTGGCGTTCACACGGCCCAACATTGCCTACGCGGTTAACAAACTCTCCCAGTTCATGCATCAACCTACTCAATCGCACTGGCAAGCCCTTAAGCGACTTCTTCGGTATCTCAAAGGGACTATTTTCCATAGCCTCTTCCTCAATCGCCGTTCTCTGCTATCTCTCACTGCGTTTTCCGATTCCGATTGGGGGGGAGTTGCCACTGCCGGTCGGTCTACCACAACTTATGTCATTTACCTCGGTAGCAATGTCATCTCATGGAAGTCCGCACGTCAAAAATCTGTCTCCGCTCCTCCACCGAAGCCGAGTACAAGGCCATTGCTAATGCCGCTGCGGAACTCACTTAGATTGAAAACATGCTCCATGAACTTGGTATTCCTTTGTCTCGGCATCCTCTCTTGTTTTGTGACAATACGGGGGCGACTTACGCTTGTGCGAATCCCGTCTATCACTCACGCATGAAACACGTTGCTTTGGATTATCATTTCGTGCGTGAAAAGGTGGCTAGCGGTGCATTAACGGTTTGGCATATCAACTCCAAAGATCAGCTTGCGGATCCGCTTACCAAACCGTTGCCTCGGACACCATTTCTTCAACTTCGGTCCAAGATCGGTGTCTCCGATGGAGCCTCCGTCTTGCGGGGGCGTATTAAACCGATGGAAACCAATGGATAATTCTAGAGGATGATTCTCCTATCTTCTCTCTATTTTAAATTATTCTCAAAGATTGTAATTGATTGTGTTATCTTTTGTTGTTATTTTCTCCTAGTTTTGCTCCTAGAATAGCTCTCTGTATTCTTATATATATTAGACAGTATTGTATTATTGTATTTGTATAGGGTGCTCTTTGTAATCTATATGTCTATATATACTGTGTATAGGAAAATATCAATCAACGATTTCATTCAATCAATTGAGTGTTAATATGGTATCACAGCCTAATTAACAAAACCCTAATTTTTTTTCCTGGCTCCTTCTCCCCCCACGTCGCCGACTACCCCATCCCCGGCTTCAACGTCGCCGGTTTCTTCTCCTTCCTCTCAATCCACCAACGTTATGACCGATGCCGCCGCCGCTGCTGCAAGGGCTCTCACCGAAGCCCAAGACAAACTCAAGAACGCGTATTCCGTAACTAACATTCACCTACGGGTGAAAGTTCTTGATGGCGTGAAACTCACCTATTCGACGTGGGTCAAGCTTTTTCTGCTACATGTTAAAGCCTACGAAGTCGCGGACCACATTGATGGTACCGCGCCGCCCGACAACACCGATCCTTTATACCCTACGTGGGCAGAGATCGACGCCATAGTGCTTCAATGGCTATACAGCACTCTATCGGACGAATACCTCGCTCGCGTGGTAGAAACTGACACCACTGCACGCGAGGCATGGTTGAAGATTCAGGGTATTTTTCAGAGCAACAAAGGCTCACGAGCCGCCGCCTTGGAACAAGAGTTCACCACCCTTACCCTTGCGGCATGCCCCTCCATGGACGCTTACTTTCAGAAGATACATGACCTTGCCGAACAGTTGACGGATATCGGTCGTACAGTTGATGACAATCGGAAGGTTCTCCAGTTAGTCCGCGGGTTACCATCTGAGTATGACACGGTTGCTTCGTTCATTAATCAGGGCACACACTCTTGGGATGACGCTCGTAATATGGTCCAGTTGGAGATGCACCGGATCGCTGCCAGGCCAAACTCCACCTCCACCCAACAGGTTCTCGCAGCCACCCCACATAACCCACCACAACCACCTCCTAATCCTTTACCGCCCCAGTCTACCTATCGGCCTTACGGGAACAACCCGAACCCGCAGCCACAACACCCATCCCAACCGAACCCTCCTCCCTACGACTTCAATCGTTACCCACCAAACAACCGTGGCCGCAACCGAAGAAACAGTGGCCGAAACCAGCCTCGTAACCGTAACCGAAATCCCTCCCAGCCGCCGCCATGGGCCTGGTGGTCTCCACCCCCACCCCGTATCCCTCCCAGCCGCCGAACCCAAATCAGCCGGCCTACCCATACCAGCCTTGGCCCAACCAATTTTCCCAGCCCAGCCAGAATCTCCCTTCGGCCCAATATGCCACTACCCTTCCTGCGGCCCAAATCCCTCCCACTAACCTTAATGCTCTAAGCCCAACGGACCTGGCCCAAGCGTATAACACTACACAGTTCCAGCAACCCGCTCAGACTTGGTTCATGGATACAGGGGCATCTCAACACATTACTGCGAACCCAGGTATTTTTCAAAACTCACTATCTAAGTCTTTAATTTCTCAGATTTTTGTAGGAAATGGCAACACGTTGCCAATCGCCGGGTCCGGTAATGCTTTACATACCCTTCCTAACAAATCCTATTACCTTAACGATGTCCTTTTTGCACCACAAATTATTAAAAATCTTATTTCGGTTCGCCAATTCACTCGTGATAACCAGATTTCCATTGAATTTGATCCTAATGGTTTTTCTTTGAAGGATCTCAAGACCGGCAGCATTCTTTCCCGCCACAATAGCACGAGAGATCTTTATCCGTTCACTACCCCGGCCACTCAGAAGTTTGCATGTGTCACCGCCCCGTCTTCTCACCTTTGGCATAACCGCTTGGGACATCCAGGATCTCAAGTTTTGGATTTTTTAGTTTCTTGTCATTTTATTTCATGTAATAAAGACAACTCGTTGTCTATTTGCCAGTCTTGTCAGTTAGCCAATAGTAAAAGACTTCCGTTTAATGATTCTATGTCTTTTACGTTTTGTCCATTTGACATTATTCACTGTGATCTCTGGACGTCACCTGTCCTGAGCAAATCTGGTTATAAATATTATATGGTGCTCGTTGACAATTTTACAAATTATGTTTGGATTTACCCATTGAAATTTAAATCTGAGGCGTTCACCAATTTTACCAAATTTCATAAACTTATCCAAACTCAATTTAATATGGTGATTAAATCTTTTCAATGTGACTTAGGGGGCGAGTTTGACAATCGTGACTTTCATAATTTCGCACATGCAAATGGTCTTGTTTTTCGATTTTCTTGTCCTCAAACATCACCACAAAACGGTCGAGCTGAGCGGATGATTCGACGAATTAATGATATCATTCGTGCCCTTTTGGTTCAGGGCAACCTCCCACCTCCCTTTTGGGTGGAAGCCCTACACACGGCGGTTTATCTTCACAATATCATGCCTACCAAACGCCTCAACTTCACCACTCCGGCCTATACTCTCTATCGTCGCCATCCAACTTACGACCACTTACGTACGTTTGGGTGTGCATGTTATCCCAATTTATCCGCCGTGCAACCCAATAAACTTCACACCCGTTCCACAAGGTGTGTGTTTTTGGGTTACCCGAATAATTTTCGGGGCTATCGGTGTCTCGACCTTACTACGGGTCGTGTTCACATTTCCCGTCATGTAGTCTTCGATGAACATGACTTTCCATTTGGCGAACCATCTCCGGCATCCACACACGCATCTCCTGCGGATCCGGATCCCCTTCCCTCTGATTTTTTCCAAACCACCACACCTCCCATTCCTGTTGCTGACCAGCCCGCAACCAACCCACCGGCCCATCATCCGTCCTCTCCCTCTTCGGCCCAACACCAACCCTCACCCGCTCACGGCCCAGCTCCCACTCCTTCTTCACCCGATCCAATCCCCATGTCGTCCACAACCCAACATCCGCCTACCAATCTTCACCCAATGCAAACCCGTGCTAGGTCCGGTATTTCTAAACCCGTTTCTCGCCTCAACCTACACACCGATTCTATACCCACCATCTCGCCCGTCCCCACCTCATATCGTAAAGCATTACAGGACCCCCATTGGCACACCGCTATGACTACGGAATTTGAGGCTCTAAAGACGAACGATACGTGGGATTTGGTACCTAGGCCACCCGGACACCCGATTATTCGGTGCATGTGGTTGTTTTGGCATAAATTTAAATCAGACGGGTCACTTGAACGGTACAAGGCACGCCTTGTTGTCAACGGGAAATCTCAGACAGTTGGAGTTGATTGTATGGAGACCTTTAGTCCGGTTGTTAAACCGGCCACCATTCGTACGGTGCTTTCTTTAGCCGTCTCACGAGACTGGCCTATTCATCAGTTGGACGTGAAAAATGCGTTCTTACATGGTGACCTTGCTGAGACTGTTTTTATGCATCAGCCACCGGGATTTGTCGATCAGATGTATCCGGATCATGTATGTCGGCTGAAGCGGTCTCTCTATGGGCTTAAGCAGGCCCCTCGGGCATGGTACACGCGGTTTTCAACATTTTTATTGGCCAACAGGTTTCGCAGTAGTATCTCTGACTCGTCATTATTTGTTTATCGCCATGGCGGTTACACAGCTTATCTATTATTATATGTTGATGACATCGTCATCACAGCGTCTGATACATGTTTTCTGCAGCGCCTGATTGCCACTTTATCCAGGGAATTTGCTATGTCTGATCTGGGATCTCTACATCATTTTCTGGGCATTACAGTTACTAGAGACGCATCCGGCTTATTTTTGCAGCAGACTCACTATGCACGTGAGATCTTGCAACGTGCCTCCATGACAGAGTGTAAACCGTCTACTACTCCCGTTGACACTGACTCTAAACTGAGTGAGACCGATGGCGATTTACTCCCAGATGGTACATTATATCGCAGTCTCGCTGGCGCATTACAGTACTTGACCTTTACTCGGCCTGACCTATCGTATGCAGTCCAGCAGGTGTGTCTTTTCATGCATGCTCCTCGTGATACCCATTTTCAGTTTATGAAGCGCATTTTGCGCTATGTTCAGGGTACTCTTCAGCATGGTCTTCACATTGCTCGCTCGTCCACTACTGCTCTCACAGCCTATTCCGATGCTGATTGGGCGGGTTGTCCCGATTCTCGACGCTCCACTTCCGGGTATTGTATTTTCATGGGGGACAATTTATTATCCTGGTCGTCGAAGCGTCAACACACAGTATCTCGTTCTAGTGCTGAAGCCGAATACCGCGGTGTAGCTAATGCAGTTGCGGAGGTTAGTTGGTTACGTAATCTTTTGCTTGAGTTACATGTTCCTCTTCGCACGGCTACGGTGGTTTATTGTGATAACGTTTCTGCGGTTTACCTCTCTGGGAATCCGGTTCAGCACCAACGCACCAAACATGTGGAGATTACATTTCGTTAGAGAAAAGGTTCGAGTTGGCCACATCCGTGTTTTACACGTTCCATCTGAGTTCCAATATGCTGACATTTTCACCAAGGGCCTTCCTCGTCCTTTGTTTTACAGCTTTCGCGACAGTCTCCGCGTTCGCCCTCCTCCCGCTCCGTCTGAGGGGGCGTATTAGACAGTATTGTATTATTGTATTTGTATAGGGTGCTCATTGTAATCTATATGTCTATATATACTGTGTATAGGAAAATATCAATCAACGATTTCATTCAATCAATTGAGTGTTAATAATATATTGTATTTGTTTTGTTCAATGGAATACACAATTCATAATCATCATAGTTATAAGATTGTTACCACTACACCACTTTCATCATAACCTCCCACTTGATGATGTGGCGGACACATGGCGCATAACCCCCATGGGTGGGGGTTATGAGTACACATAGCCTTATTGGGATTTCATACTAACTAGTACTTAATTTGTGGGTGTTAAACCATGAACAAATTTAAACTTCTTAAAATTTTTATAAAATAAAGTCAAAACTTATATGTAGACCAACCCAAGGAGTGTAGCGGGACGTTGAATTGTAAAACAAAAAATGATGTCGAATATGTATCATCTTTAATGACGTGTATATAAGCGCTTAGATGACTTGTATATTATCATACGTAAGTCTGTTTTGAACGAAACTGACAATGGAAGAACATAGATAATAAGGGTTGGCGGTGTGGTTTCGGCTACCACACCCACGGCTTCATCGGTTTCACTGGCTTCGGCATCTACCACACCCCTTGTTTCGGCTTGTTCCATTCGGTTTCAACAAACAAACCGATCAGCTTCTCTTAGCCGAAGGTAACTGAAGATTTTTGAGAAAATTTGGAATTGAATTGAAGCATAGTTCGTGTGAATCCTAACCTAACCATCTCTATAATTTTGGCTTCAAATTCTCTCATTTTCTTCTCTTCATGTGTCACATTTCCATTGGTGGAGATTTTGAAGCCTTAGGCTTCAAAAACAACCATACCCCCCCCCCCCCCCCATAAGGCTACCTGTAGTGGTTTTTATTTTTCAAGCTCCATCCTAGGACATGAGATGACATGTGGCATATGAGGTGGCATGGGGACTTGACAAAAAAGTGGTGTAGTGGTCAAGTCCCACCTTTGACCAAACATCCTCTCTTTCCGGCGCTAGAAATCTCAAGCCTATCCCCCCTTTTTTGGCTTTCGCGCGCGTAGTGATGAGGGGCGTGAAAGGAACGCTAAAGAGACGCGAAAAACCCTTTCAAACAAGCCCACTAATAAACA
>JBCNJP010000606.1:0-20031 GCA_039602395.1 Deinandra increscens subsp. villosa
CGGTTTCACATAGAACACGACGTCACAGATTGTGGGGGAAAGTCATTGTTGGGCTGCATGGGCAAGGGCGGATTTATATTAGGCCCAGAGGGTCCACGTGGACCCCCTCAACCTCATACGCAAAGTGGAAATTATGTGAACGGTTTTTTTTAAAAAAAAATTGTGAAGAGGAGTTAATAAATACTTAGTTTGTGAAAATAAATACTTAGCTTGATTTTGAACGGGTGCAAGTTCAAATCTTGTACTCAACATTTTTATTTTTCTTAGCTTTACCTCTTTTTTTTATTTACTTTCATTATAGACCCATTTTTTCAAATACATTAATCTTAGACCCTTTTTATAATGAAATATTACAATATATAAAAATATAGACTTTTTTAATAGGCAAACATTTTGTCATATTATTTTTTTTCTCGTGTTAATTTTTTTTTCTCTTCATTTTTATCCATTTACTATTAATTTTTTACTATTATATCGCTATCAATGTTACGGTATATAATTTTTTATCAAATCATGTAGAGTTTTTTTTTTAGTCGGTTATTTTTCTTTACTCGCAATGTCGTGCCGCTACGTGCGCCTACATTAAAAACTATTTAGTAAGTAATAGACCAAAATTCTTTATGTACGTTTATATGAAACTGAAACATCTAAAACTAGTGACTCCGTAAAAAAAATTGTGGACCCCTTAAAAAAATTCTAGTTCCGCCCCTGTGCATGGGTTTTCTAGTTTACGTGGGATTGTCCCTTGGAGGAGGAATGTTTCTAGATTATGGGCCAATATTTTTAAAATCGAAGATAGGCTGCTCAAATGTAGGGAATTTTGCTTGGGTAATTTCATCATACAAGAAGGAATTTTTTAGGTTGGTTCTGTTAGGGTTGAAGTTCTTGGGCTTAGGTGTTTAAGAGTTCCATTGGGTTTTTTTGTTCACCACTCATAAAACCCTAGTTGTTCTCTATTTATATCGTGTCTATATATTTTGTAATCGTTATACTGAGCCGAATAAAATATCCCTAGTTGCAGCTCGTGGACGTAGGTCAGACTAACCAAACCATATAAAATTCTTTGTTCATGTTTCTTTATCTTTATTATTGTGTGTTGGTTGTGAATCGGAATATTCCGCTACGCCGATTAAACCTAATAATTAACTTCAAAGCAGGTTGGCTCGTTTGATTCACCGTGGTTGTTTTTCTTATTGATTCCGATCATTGTTTTTTTAACGAAGGTTGGTGGCGGGTGTGAAATTATTTCTTCATCGACACAAATGAAATTAAATTAGGAAGGGATTGAAGATTTCTTTTTCCTTTATTTGGTTTTGTGGACAACAACTATTGTGGAAGAAACTAATTTATGTAAATAAGAGGCGGTGGTCAAAAAAAGACTTTTATGCTTGAAAAAAAAACCTTCAAAGTTTGTGGTGCATCGTAACAGCAACAAAAAGGTGGAGGTCGCGATTAGGGTTTTAAAGCTCTTGGAGTCGCTGTATCATCTTTACCGTTGCTGGATTTTTTTTTCTACCATATAAATCGTTTGTTTTGTTGAAGCACTTGCTGTTAATGTATACCGTCATTGACAAGCACCGTAACTTTGTTCAACCACCGACCACGTGAAGAAAACAGGTTATTTCGTTTCTTGATTTTTCTGTTTCGGTTCGATTGGGTGATGTGTTAGTGATTTTTAGTGCATTATCATTCGTAATTCCCTGTTTTTATGGTTTATATTCAGTCGGGAACACATCACTTTGTATAGTTTTGTTTATTTCAGGTTTGTGAGTTTACGGGGATTAAATCGGTTGAATTGAAGTATTGAAGATTAAAAGAATTCTGGAATTGAGGTCAGATCGTGTCGCGAGGGTTGAGGCTTGCTCCTCGCGACACGACGCGCGTTGAGAAGAGGAGCCCGACTATTTTGGCGAGATCGTGTCGCGATCCTTTGGAGGAGAGATCGTCGCGCCACGATCTGGGTGTAATGTCGGCCAAAAATTAGGGTTTGGCTATTTAAGCCAATGTGAGGCCAATCATTCGAATCTTCTGTCTCTTAGACGACTTTGGACGACTGTTCACGAATTCCAGGCGATTTCCAGACATTTGGAGGAGAGTTTCAAGCAATCAGCAAGCATTCCAATGGCGTTTCCTTTGATTTGCATGTTTTCGATCGTTGCCATGTCAGGCTAATTTCTTTGTAATCACTTTGAGTGAAGGTTAGTGATTTACTGAGTTCAAACTAGGGTTTTGGATATTGGATGAATTTGTGACCAGTGACAATCATAAATTCAGTATTTGCTTATTTGATGTGTTTGACCGATTACTGTGTTTGTACCCCCCCCGCTCCCGGACTACCTTAATTGCATAGCTCTAGGACTATACTAAGTACATTCATAATAGTTGGTTGGACAGGATTGAATGAGTTTATCAACCATGTCTATGTGGTTTCTTTGCTCAATTCCCAATGTGCGAAATCAGTAAATTCACGAAACCGGATCTTAAAGTGGTTACCCTTAATTTACATAAGTTTAATCAATCGTTTGTTAGCATAATTTAGCTTTAGTAATTTAGTGATAAATCAACCAATCCACTTTTACAGCTAAGAGGCAAATTTCCAATTTTCTTGCAATTTAGGTTAAAGTAATTTAAGTTAATTCAGTTATAATTTAGTCAATTAACAAGTGACCACTAATTCCCTTGGTTCGATACCCCGACTTCCACTACTGCAAATCTTAATTCGTTGGGGATTTGTAACGGTCTCGACAAACCGTTATCAAATTGGCGCCGTTGCCGGGGAATCGTGCGCTTGTTTGTTAGTTGATTTACTTGTTTTTAAATTTTTCTAAAAAATTCCAAAAATCCAAAAAAAAAAATAGTGTTTTGTTCTTGTTCCCTGCATTTTATTCTGTTTTTATAAAAAAAAAAATTTAATTAAAAATTCGGAATTTTACCTGCATCGTGTCGCGAGCCCCCACCCACAAGCCTCGCGACACGATAGGAGCCAATTGGACAGAAAGTTTTTCCAATTTTTGGCCCCCCAACTTTGTGTTTCGTTGCTTCTAACGTGTTCCTTGCAACCTCTAGAGCAGTGCTACGTAACCCGTTTGCTTTGTTTTGGCTGTTTTGCAGGTTTGTGCAAGTTTTATGCATACTAGGCATTCACAAAAGCAATCACCGTTAATCTACAATCCAGAAATTGAACGTACGGCTCGGCAGAACCGAGCAGAGCAAAGAAGCAGGAGAAACATGGAGAACCAGCCACAAAACCAACAACAACCAGTAATCCCACCCCAAATTGACCCCAATCTCCAAAACCAACCACAAGACCCGCAAGTTCAGCCACAAAACCCACAAAATGATCCAGCCTTTCAGAGACAACCATATCCAAACCTTGAAGACCCGCTCAATGGGCGACCAAACTCACACCACTCAGCTCGGTCGTCACATCATGACGCAGAAGACCTCCGTTACAGAGGTCAACCCCCGATTCCACCCCCACAGCAACCACCACAGCAACCACCCCAATTTCGCCGAGCACCACAACAACCACCCCCTCAACAATTCTACCCTGCCAACCAGGCCAACATTTGGCAAAACCCGATGTTCGATCAGCAAAGGTACGGGTATGGAGCCGCAGACAATGGAGGACAGCAAGATTGGCAGCAACAGGACGAACAATGGGACCAAGAGTGGTACGAGCCTGATGAAGACAATGGGTACCCAGTTAGAGGTCAACCGGAGGTGTTAGCTAACCCACGACGACAACAACCTCCGGTTCACCCTCAACCAGTGCGTCAGAATCAACCTCCAAGGGGTGTACCTTATGTCCCTAATAATCAAGGGAGGAATCAAGTTCACATGGAAGGAGGCGTACCGAGGATAGTGACACCAGCCCGAGCACAAGGAGTTGAGAGCCATTTCAAGCCGATCATTATGCCAAGTTCATCAGCAGTTGTAACTCCGGTCTCTCAGAACAATAGGGCATTTGAAGTGAAACCTCAATACTTGGGGTTTTTGCCGGAATTTTATGGGAAGAGGACGGAGGAGCCTTACCTTCACATAAAATCGTTTGAATCTACTTGCAGCACAATCGGCGCAACAGGTTTCACAACTGACGATGTTAAACTGATGATGTTCTCTTTTACACTCAAGGATCGCGCCCGCCGGTGGTTTGATAGTCTACCCGCCGCAAGCATCCATACATGGGCGGAGTTGCAAGAAGCGTTCTTGGATGAGTATTATCCAATGAGCAAGACCAGTGAGGGCAGAGCAGCCATCCGAGGCTTTCAACAATCATCAGGGGAGCCTTTTCATGAAGCTTT
Organism: Deinandra increscens subsp. villosa; assembly: GCA_039602395.1. Taxonomy (NCBI): domain Eukaryota; kingdom Viridiplantae; phylum Streptophyta; class Magnoliopsida; order Asterales; family Asteraceae; genus Deinandra; species Deinandra increscens. Next base: position 4,305 of record JBCNJP010000606.1, read on the forward strand.
TACTAGATTTAAAGAACTTTTACGAAAATGTCCTCATCATGGTTTTGAAATGTGGGATCTAATTCATTGTTTTTATGATGGTTTATTGCAGGATGATGCTCGGGATTTGCTTTCGATAAGCAATGGAACGTTTCTCACAAATCCTGAAGCAGATGATTGGGCTCACCTGGAGCGTTTGTCTACAACATCAAGGAGACATGCCCAATCCGCTAGAAGACCAAAAGCAGCACTAAAAGCAGTGGATTACGGTGTGGAAGAGAAGTATGAGAGCTTGGAGAAGAAGTGTGCCTTATTGGAGAAACAATTAACACAACTCAGTGTCGGTGGTGGTAGTGAAGAAGCGAAGGCAGCATCATCATTTGTCGTTTGCGCAACATGCAGCGAGTTGGGACACTATGCGAATCAGTGTCCTACTTTGGGTAGCGGGCAGGAGGATGTGAGCTATGTTCAAGGGAAACCATTCGATTTCAACTCCAACACATATCATCCGAACATGCGAAATCATCCAAACTTCAGGTATGGTAATGCGAACAATCAATTGAATCCTGACTTTCAAGGTTCTTATGTGCAGGGTGGAGGACAGCAATACCAGCAGTCCCAGAATCGTCAAGGAAACAACTCGGGAGGCTACCAACGGAATAACTACAATCAAGGTGGGAATCAGCAACAACGCAATTATCAGCAGAACCAACCGAAGCAAGATGATGGCCTTGGGGCACAATTGACGAGCATTATGGAGTCACTCAAGGGTTTAGAGAGGAAGTTCGAAATTCAAGAGAAAAATCATGAAGCTTTGGCCAAGCAAGTGGGTCAATTGGCGGCCGAGTCAGCAAAACGAGAAGCGGGGAAGTTGCCGAGTGATACCACCATCAACCCGCAGCATCAGGCATCCACATCAAAGAACACAAGACATGTGCCGATCAACAAGGTAACAACATTGCGGTCAGGTAAGTTAGTAGATAATAAGGTGGGGACACCTCAAACACAGGTTGATGGGGTGGTTGAGGATTGGGTAAGTGATGATGAAGAGGAAATTGTTCAGAATGAAAAACCGGTCGAAAACAAACCTGTTAGCCCTAAGAGTCAAAAACGTGTCACTTTTCAAGAGTCAAAAAATAGGGTAATGGGTGAGAATCAAAAAGAATCAAAGGAAGAGGGTGTGGAGGTTAATACCATCCCTTTTCCTAAAGCATTAATCGAACCGGGAAAACAAAAAGAGTTGGGAAAAAGGGGGCCGCACCAAGAGGAAATGTGGGATGTGTTTAAGCAAGTTAAAATTAATTTACCCCTCTTGGATGCAATTAAACAAATTCCGGCCTATGCAAAGTACCTGAAAGAATTGTGCACTCAAAAACGTAATTACAAAATTCCAAAACGACTTGATGCAAATTCAGAAGTGAGTGCCATTATTTCAGGTATTTTGCCTCAGAAGTTGCAAGATCCAGGGGCACCAATGATTTCTATTCAAGTTGGTGATTTTCAGATGACTCGTGCCCTGTTGGATCTTGGAGCTAGTGTCAGTATACTACCGGGGAGCTTGTACGATCAGTACGATTTCGGACCATTGAAAAAAGCCAACACTACGGTGATTTTGGCTGACTTGACCCCAAAGCTACCCCGGGGAGTATTAACGGATGTCATTGTCAAGGTTGATGAGTTTTTCTATCCTGTCGACTTTTTGGTTTTAGATTATGTGTCAGTCGAAAAGGATTCTCAACCAACGGTAATTTTGGGTCGGCCATTTTTAGCTACAAGCCATGCACAAATTGATTGTAAACTGGGCACCGTTGACATGACATTCGGTAATCGAAAGATAAGATTGAGTATGTTTGGAAATGTAACTGACCCTCGGGAGGACGACGAATGCTTTCGAGCGGACGTTGTCGATGGAACTGTCTATCCTTATTTTGCTTGCAATGAGGAAGATGGAACCACCGAGGAGTGTGCTGTTTTTGGCAGGGAACATGCAGGTATAGTGAAGGAGCTGGAGGAAGAGGAAGAGAGGCAGGAGCTGCTAGCTGTGCAGGAGCGAAGACCGCCGTGGTCTTACCATGTGGAGAGTTTGCCGGATCACATCGATTCAAAATTGAAACCATCACTCGAATCACCTCCGAATTTAGAATTAAAAGAATTGCCAAAACATTTGAAATATGCTTTTATTGGTGATAATAACACACTTCCGGTTATCATTGCTGCAGGTTTATCTGAGAAGCAGGAAAGTGCATTGATGAAGGTGTTAGCTGAGAGGAGAGCAGCGATAGGATGGACGATCGCTGATTTGAAGGGCATTAGTCCCTCCATTGTGATGCACAAGATAATCACCGAAGAGGGAGCAAAACCGGCGAGAGATGCACAGAGGAGATTGAACCCCAACATGCGGGAAGTTGTCAAGAAGGAGGTTCTGAAGTGGTTGGATGCGGGCATCATATACCCAATTTCAGATAGTGCATGGGTGAGTCCAACACAAACGGTCCCGAAGAAAGCAGGTATTCAGATCATCAGAAACGAGAAAGGTGAGGAAATAGCCACCCGGCCGGTAACCGGGTGGCGAATTTGCATTGATTATAGGAAACTGAACACCGCAACCTCTAAGGACCATTTTCCGTTACCTTTTATTGATCAAATCATTGAGAAATTGTCTGGTCAGGAATTTTATTGTTTTCTAGACGGTTACTCGGGGTACAACCAAATTGCCATTCACCCCGAGGACCAACAAAAGACCACCTTCACCTGCCCTTATGGTACTTTTGCTTTTAGGAGAATGCCATTCGGGCTGTGCAATGCCCCGGCCACTTTTCAAAGATGTATGATGGCAATTTTTTCAGACATGGTCGGGGATTCTTTGGAAATATTTATGGACGACTTCTCCATTTTTGGCACATCTTTTGAAACTTGCTTAGATCAATTGACTAAAGTTTTGGATAGATGCATTGAAACTAATTTGGTTTTGAGTTGGGAAAAGAGTCACTTTATGGTCAGAGAGGGTATTGTTTTGGGCCATGTTGTGTCGAGTCGGGGGATGGAAGTGGACCGGGCAAAAATCAAAGTTATCTCAACTTTGCCACCCCCGACCAACGTTAAGGGCATAAGGGCTTTTCTGGGGCATGCCGGTTTCTATAGGAGGTTTATCAAAGATTTCAGTAAAATTACAAAACCTCTTTGCAAATTGTTGCTTAAGGATGAACCATTTGATTTTAATGATGAGTGTCTAACTGCTTTTAACACTTTGAAAAATAATTTGATTGAAGCACCAATTTTGCAAGCACCCGATTGGTCGCGTCCTTTTGAAATAATGTGTGATGCGAGTGACTTTGCGGTCGGGGCTGTTTTGGGTCAACGGGTAGACAAGAAACCGGTGGTAATTTATTATGCAAGTAAAACTCTAGATGGGGCACAATTGAATTACACTACTACTGAAAAAGAGTTGCTTGCAGTTGTTTTTGCTCTTGACAAATTCAGGTCTTACATTTGGGGGAGCAAGGTGATTGTGTATTCAGACCACAGCGCAGTCAGATACTTGATGGAGAAGAAGGATGCTAAACCGAGGCTGATTCGGTGGATTCTGTTGTTGCAAGAATTCAATTTGGAGATCCGTGACAAGAAAGGAACAGAGAACGTGGTGGCAGACCACTTGTCTCGACTGCCACACATTGAAGATGGAGACAGCATGGGGATCAATGAGACATTCCCCGATGAGCATTTACTTTCTGTTTCGACTTTACCTTGGTATGCTCACATTGTTAATTTCTTGGCTGCAGGTACACTACCAGATCATTGGACATCCAAGCAGAAGATGCAGTTTAAAGCCCAGGTGCGACATTATGTATGGGACGAGCCAGATCTGTTCAAGATAGGTCCCGATCAGATAATTCGGAGATGTGTGCCAAGTGAAGAAGTGCCGAGTGTCCTGAGTTTGTTACACGAATCAGCGTGTGGAGGACACTTCAGTGGTCAGAAAACGGGTCGTCGGGTATTATCATCAGGTTTATATTGGCCAACGGTTTTCAAGGATGCACATGAATTTGCGAAGGCGTGTAATCGGTGTCAGCAGATGGGAAGTATCTCAAAGCGCAATGAAATGCCCATGCAACCGATTTTGGTAGTAGATTTGTTTGATGTTTGGGGGATCGATTTCATGGGTCCATTCCCGAACTCCCATGGGTTTGTTTATATTCTGGTAGCTGTTGACTATGTATCAAAGTGGGTGGAAGCAATCGCAACCAAGACCAACGACAGCAAGGTGGTATGTAAGTTTGTTCAATCCAATATTTTTGTGAGGTTTGGAGTCCCCCGGGTGATCATCAGTGATGGGGGATCACATTTTAAGAATTTTTGGTTTAGCAAGCTTTTGAAGAGGTATGGAGTGGACCACAGAATTGCAACGCCTTATCACCCGCAAACGAGCGGGCAAGTTGAAGTTTCCAACAGGCAGGTCAAAGAAATTTTACAGAAAACAGTGCGACCCGACCGAAAGGATTGGGCAGTTAAGTTGGATGACGCTTTGTGGGCATATCGCACCGCATATAAGACGCCTATTGGAATGACCCCGTATCGGTTGGTTTACGGTAAGGGATGTCATCTACCGGTGGAGATTGCTCATCGAGCATATTGGGCGACGAAAGAGTTGAATGTGGATTATGATGAAGCGGGAAGACAAAGGAAGTTGGATTTGTGTGAATTGGAGGAGTTGCGGGCTGAGGCGTATGATTCCGCGTCGGCTTATAAAGAAAGAATGAAGAAATATCATGATGCAAAGCTGAGGTTGACGGAGTTTAAGCCGGGACAGAAAGTGTGGTTGTATAACTCGCGATTGAAGTTGTTTCCGGGCAAGTTGAGGAGTAAATGGACAGGTCCATATGTGGTAGTTAGAGTGGGAGAGTATGGTAATGTGGAGATTGAAGATCTTGACGATCATTTGAGGCAAGTTGTGAACGGACATCGATTGAAGCCTTATGTGGATTCTGCGGATATACATGGAAAGGTGGACAAAGATGACTATTTCTTAGCGGCTCCATATACACACCCGGGATTTGAGAAAGCTTGAAGAGTAGTACCGTCTGGCTGAAGACGTTAAACTTAGCGCTAAACGGGAGGCAACCCGGATTTGTTTCGTTGTGTTTAATTTTTCTTTGTTTTTCTTTGTTTTTCTTTTAATTGCTTGTAATTTCAGGAGCTCGTGAGGAATGGCAAAGCTGGTGGAAGCAGAACATGAGACACTTCCAGGTATGTCTAGGCTAGATTTATTAAGAATTGCAGCTGTCGGTGGTGGTGTGAAGGAAACGAAAAACGTAGCAAAACATTTCAAAATTTTCAAAAATCTCCTGCCACTGTAGATCACATCGTGACGCGAGGGATGAGACATACTCCTCGCGGCACGACGCGGGTCATAATCGATTAATGACTCACCAAATTGGGGATCGTGGCGCGACGTTCGACCACAGAGACTTTCGCGCCACGATCCGTGTTTAAAAGTTTGAAAAAAAAATATAGTTTAACGGGGTGGTCGGTCATTTGACCTAAAACCACAAACCACCACCGCCGCTGACCTTTTCTGACCACCGCGACTCACCACACGACCACCACACCATCGCGACCGCTCGCCACTGCTCACCACCGCGACTACCGCGACCTTTCATCATCATCGTCACCACCTCACCACTTCACCATCGCGATTAACGCGATCCTTCACCACCGTCGCACACTCGTCCACCGTCGTCCGACCGTCGCGACGCCACCACCATTTGCTCTTGAATATCACCTGCAAACAGTAAGTTCTTTTTCATTTTCGTGAGTTTTTATTGTTTGAAATTAGTGTTAGATTAGGTATAGTTGCAAGTTTTGTAGTTTTAGTGTAAATTGTCGAAACCCGAGCACGAGATAGGTTTAGAAATTGACCAAAATATAACTGTTTATGCTCTAGTGACCGGTAACCGGTTTCCAATTAGTTGGCGAGGGCTCGGGAGTCACCGGTTTTAATTTTTGCCCGTCGCTGTTGGATCGTGTCGCGAGCCCCTGCTTGTGACCCTCGCGACACGATCCGTTTAAATTAGGGTTTCGCATGTTGAATTAGGCGTCGTGCCGCGAGGGTTGAGATTCTCCTCGCGCCACGATCCCCTTTCAAATTAGGGATTTGATGTTTAAATTGGGCGTCGTGTCGCGAGGGTTGAGTATTTCTCCTCGCGCCACGACGCGTGTTTCAAATTAGGGTTTCCGGTTCTATTTGGGCATCGTGTCGCGAGGGTTGAGAGTTTCTCCTCGCGCCACGATGCTGGCCCATATTTTGACAAATTTGTTTGATTTGAATTCTCGGGCCTCGATCTGCGTTATTATTATTCTGTGTTTCTAACATCTATTTTGCAGAGATGTCTGGTCGTCCACCAGGTAGCGGATCGCGGGGCCCGCTGAAGCGGGCGCGTGGGACACCGGATCCCCAGGTTTTTATTCAGCGTCAGGCGAGGACGATCGATTACCGCCATGACGAGGTTGTGCCTGATCACGCTGCGGATCCTATTCCGGAGGATGAGAGGGTGCTAGGGGAGCACACCTTGTTACAGTTTGCTGAGGGGACGCCCGAGTACGTGCAGTGTGAGAGGTTGTTAGATCAGGAGCTGTTGCAGTGTCGGACATTTGACTGGGAGTTGTTAGATACGTTAGGTGGGAGGCAGAGGCTTGAGGCTTTGTTGACGCCTAGATGGAGGCAGGTTTTCGCGTGTGCAGATAGGCAGTATAGGGAGCTGACGTTAGAGTTTCATTCTACATTTCGTTTGGAGTCTGGACGTTTTTCTGAGCCGTACGCGGTATCATTTTCACTTGGGAGGCAGATGTTTGAGATGAGTATCCAGCAGTTCGCTGTGGCTACGGGGTTTTACACTCAGGCTGAGGTGGAGTTGCCAGCCTTCGAGTCTGCGCCGCGGGGTTATTTTCAGAGACCGCATCCCCAGGGCATTACTGATGGACAGATTGCTTCGTTCTGGAGGACGATTGCGGATTGTGACTATGCTGCGTCTGTTCCAGCATCGTTTATTCGAGATCCTGTCATTCGCTATCTACACAGGATTATTGCATGCACACTTGTCGGACGTAAGTCCGGGGCCGACAAGTGTAATCGGTTGGATCTGGTTTGTATGCGGGCGATTATGGGGCCACACGACCTCAACTTGGCGTATGTGATATTACTATCTTTTCAGAGGATTCGTCGTGGAGGTGTTACTTCGAGGATGGATATGGGCCCGTATGTTACGAGGATAGCTCATCACTTGGGGGTGTTTCAGAGATATCATGAGACACATCTTACTAGGGGACCGAGGACTATTACCTTTGGGTTGACTGATTTGAGGGCAGCAGGTATGGTTTCGTTGCAGGACCCTCCGGCGTGGGTGCCGATGAGGGAGGGTTTTGTGGCGCATCCTCCGGCGGGTACTGAGGCCGCGGAGGCGATGCAGAGCGCCGTTCCACCACACAGACAGCGTGTTACATTTAGTGTGGAGCGCCCTCATCCGACACATGCGAGGAGAGAGCCGAGGCCTGAGCCGATGACGCTATTGGTATTGAGGGATCAGCTAATGGATCATATTGATCAGCGGATTGATGAGAGGTTTGATAGGTTAGAGGGGATGTTGAGATTACAGATGATACATCAGGGGATTGAGATTCCAGAGATATACAGAGAGCGGGTGAGAGATGAGGCTGATACTGGGGTTGGTGCTAGTGGTTCGGGAGATGCAGGTACTGATGCTGGTTTTGTTGAGACTGGAGATGGTGCTGGTAGTTCTGGGACGCGATGATGAGGAGATGCCAGTTGCTGGAGATGAGGAGGCGGATTAGAGATTGCAGGCACATCACCCGATCGGTTTACTTTCTATCCTTGTACTTTTCTTTTGGTTATTTTGTTTTCATGATATTGGTCTGTACTTAATATTATATTATATACTGGGGGTCATGTACGGGATAACCGGTTGGGGTGGTTGTGATTATTTTTGTTGATATATATGATGATATGATGGATTTGTCTGTGATGATTAGAATATGTGATAGTGATCAGAGTGTTATAGTTACTTAGTTGGAATGCGTTGAGCCACGACACTTTCGGAATGGAGTTTGTGTTGGCACGACTTTTGAGGAGCTTTCATGGAATTATCTCAGGGGAGTCTGTTCCAACTTTTGTTTTATTTTTTTATTTTATTTTCTTTTTATTTTTCTCTTATCGTTCGTGTCTGTATATTAGTTTGTGCGTGTTCTTCTATCACATTGAGGACAATGTTGATCTTAAGTGCGAGGAGGGCGACACGACGTCAGTTTTTACATTTTTAGGTAGTTTTGTGTTATTTTGAAAAAAAAAAAAAAATATAAAAAACAACATATAAAAATCCAAAAAGATTTTTCATTTTTAGTTAGTTTATTTGTAGTGTTTTAAAAAAAAATTGAAAAATGTCTTTGGAATTACTTGCAAAACACGGAAAATGATAGTACAATTGGGAGTCGATTTTCAGAATAAAAATAAAGAAAGAAATGGGAAAAGTGGTAGGAAAGGAATGAATGGAAAACGTATCTGATTTGTGATGTGTCGGTAGGCCCAGCTGACCTAGTAAAGCTTAATTATCCCATTGTGCTTGTTCCTGTATAAATATGTAATTAAACTAATCTGCTAGTGGGTTCTCATTTTAGGGGTGATAGTGATATTGAAACTGAGGATTAGGAGGAAAGAGACCTTTTTGAATTAGAGACTTATATATCCTCAGAATACCTGGCACGTTATGATCTTTTTGCGAAAGCAAATCCGAGAAATAACGGCGCCCCATCTTCCATCTTTGAGCATATTAGGTAAATAATTTGGTTAATAATTTTAGAGTGAAGGGACAAAATACTCATGTACAAACTAAAGATAGTATCCCGTGGTAAGTGCCTCTGATGATGTTCCGGATCTCGCGGGCAAAATACTCACGTATGATCTCGGGGGTAAGACCTTGTGAGAGAATGCCTCTGATGATGTCCGTTGGTAATAATAGTTACAATTGACCAATTATTAAAAAAAAAAAAAAGAGAAAGAAAAAGAAAAGAAAACAATGGTAGACAAATAAATGCTCACAATTTCATTCATCCATTTGATCCACCATTCTTGGGATATATGAGTATCTGGTTTAACTAGGGTGGGGAAATATAAATATCTTATCTGTATTACCCTTTACTTTGACCGAATATGAGTCGGGAGTAGATTGAACTTGAACTTTCTAAATGTGGGACACATAGGCAGGTTAGTACAATTGATTTGTAATTCACAGGCACCTTGGGGGCTCAAAGGTCAGTGGTTGGGTTTAGTCGGACCGAAATACTGACAATTACAGTTAGCATATGTGATTACATAATGGTTTGTGGAATTGATTGGTGGATAAGTTAAATGTTAAATTGTGATTTTGTAATTGATTTCCCGATTATGATTCCGTGGCAGTTTTCCGGGACGGAAAAAGACAAGTGTGGGGATGTGATGTGTTAGTGATTTTTAGTGCATTATCATTCGTAATTCCCTGTTTTTATGGTTTATATTCAGTCGGGAACACATCACTTTGTATAGTTTTGTTTATTTCAGGTTTGTGAGTTTACGGGGACTAAATCGGTTGAATTGAAGTATTGAAGATTAAAAGAATTCTGGAAGTGAGGTCAGATCGTGTCGCGAGGGTTGAGGCTTGCTCCTCGCGCCACGACGCGCGTTGAGAAGAGGAGCCCGACTATTTTGGCGAGATCGTGTCGCGATCCTTTGGAGGAGAGATCGTCGCGCCACGATCTGGGTGTAATGTCGGCCAAAAATTAGGGTTTGGCTATTTAAGCCAATGTGAGGCCAATCATTCGAATCTTCTGTCTCTTAGACGACTTTGGACGACTGTTCACGAATTCCAGGCGATTTCCAGACATTTGGAGGAGAGTTTCAAGCAATCAGCAAGCATTCCAATGGCGTTTCTTTTAATTTGCATGTTTTCGATCGTTGCCATGTCAGGCTAATTTCTTTGTAATCACATTGAGTGAAGGTTAGTGATTTACTGAGTTCAAACTAGGGTTTTGGATATTGGATGAATTTGTGACCAGTGACAATCATAAATTCAGTATTTGCTTATTTGATGTGTTTGACCGATTACTGTGTTTGTACCCCCCGCTCCCGGACTACCTTAATTGCATAGCTCTAGGACTATACTAAGTACATTCATAATAGTTGGTTGGATAGGATTGAATAATGAGTTTATCAACCATGTCTATGTGGTTTCTTTGCTCAATTCCCAATGTGCGAAATCAGTAAATTCACGAAACCGGATCTTAAAGTGGTTACCCTTAATTTACATAAGTTTAATCAATCGTTTGTTAGCATAATTTAGCTTTAGTAATTTAGTGATAAATCAACCAATCCACTTTTACAGCTAAGAGGCAAATTTCCAATTTTCTTGCAATTTAGGTTAAAGTAATTTAAGTTAATTCAGTTATAATTTAGTCAATTAACAAGTGACCACTAATTCCCTTGGTTCGATACCCCGACTTCCACTACTGCAAATCTTAATTCGTTGGGGATTTGTAACGGTCTCGACAAACCGTTATCATTGGGTTGATTGATTCTGGTTCAGGTTTGCTTTGATTTTGTGGCTTGGGTATTGTTGAAAAGAAGCGGGTTTTTTTGGGTGTCTGGATTTTTTTTGCTAGTTATGATCAACTTTGAAGTCGGGATACTTTGGTCATTCTATTTTTCGTTTGTCATTATAGCTAATGACGGAAAATTTGTGATTGAAAAATTTGACGGTTCAGACTTTAGTTGGTGGAAGATGCAGATGGAGGCATTACTAGGTATTAAATACTTTGACAGGTACTCCAGGAAAAGCCAGAAGAGGGATAAAGAACAGGATACTATGTGGAATGCAAAGATAAGAAAGTAAGAGGCACTATTACATTGGCGTTGACGAGAAAAGTGGCTTATAACATCACGTCAGAAACCAATGCTCGTGGTATGATGTTGGCGTTGTCAAATTTGTTTGAAAAGCCGTCTGCAGCTAACAAGGTGTTCCTTATGAGAGTTGTTCATGATGAGAATGAAAGAGAGAAGTTCAGTGACCGAGCACATTAATAATCTGAATTCCATTTTGTCCAGATTATTATCTGTTAAGATGAAATTCGATGATGAGACCAAGGTTGTACTATTATTGCTATCTTCATTGCCTGACATTTAGCCCGCGACGTTGATTGTTGTTACCAACTCGGTGGGAACTGACAGGATGACATTTGAAAAGATTCGGGATTTGGTACTGGGTGAAGACATTCGCTGGAGGGGTGCTAGTGGTGGATCTTCTTCTGAGATATTACTTCTTGGTAGAGTAAGGGATAATAGCCGAAATAGTTGGATCAGCAAGGGTCAGGGCGGGAGTTTGTCTAAAGCTCGACCGAGTAAGCGTTGTTGGAACTGCAACGAGAAAGGGCATTTCGGAATTCAATGTCCTAAAGACAAGAAAAAGTAGAGCATTACTGTTGCCGTTGGAAATTATTCTGATGATGAGGCACTATTTCTTAGTGACGAGAGTAGAGTTGATTTTGGGGTTATGATTCCGGTGCATCATTTCATGCTACCCAAAGTAGTGATGACATGTAAAATGTTAAAGAATGCGATTTTGGCAAGGTTAGGCTTGGAAACGGTAAAAAAAATTATGTGACTGGCATGTGGGATAGATTTGGTTACTACTTTGGGTACTACTTGGACTTTGTGTAACGTTACGATCATTCCAGGGCTTGAAACGAAGTTAATCTCTGTTAGGCTTTGGAAGAGCAAGGTTTAGACTTGAAGTTTGGTAGTGGAAAGTGGTAAAATAAAACCTCGTGATTGCTAGGGGTTTCAAGAAGGGGTCGTTGTATCTTGTGCATGTTCCGTCTGGGAAGTGACCGCCCCTATGAAGGTGAACGCCGGAGTCGGGCTCATCGATTCGAGAGCTAAGAGAGTTCAGATTGTAGCAGTGTACTCTGGAGCTCCAGTTGATCAGCTTGAGCGTATTCGGGAGTCTGAGCGCGGACGAGATTTTTGTAACAGTGAGAGCTTTCCGACACAGTATGGAAATCGACGTTGGTTCGAAAGACCAGAGAGCCGAATGAAAAAGTCTTTCCTGGGAAATTTCTACTATTGGAGAGTGTTCCTCTGGATATTCCTGGATCTGATTTTTGGGAGTCAGACAAGATTAAGGATGTGATGATGAGGTCTGTTAAGACAGGTAGGGGTCCTCTGGGCTCCAACGGGCCCGTCTATTTACTGATGATGATTAGGTCGCTGGAATTAGGTGAACTCGGGATGTTTGGATTGAAGTTTGGTTTGTTCTTTTGACCTGGACTTGAAGACTTATGTTCATGTATGTTTATGGATTACTGATTACTGAAGACATGGGTTATTGTGTTGTTGTTGGCGGACTTAGTGTGTATCGCAAGGCCTTCAAGTGTGAGATTGTTAGGGTTGAAGTCCTTGGGCTTATGTGTTCAGGAATCCCATTGGATTTTCTTGTCATCACTCCTTGTTCTCTATTTATATTCGTGTCTATGTATTGTAATCGTTGTACTAGACTGAATAAAATATCCTTAGTTGCAGCCCGCGGACGTATGTCACACTGAACGAACCACATAAAATTCTCTATTCACGTTTCTTTATCCATATTATTGTGTGTTTGTTGTGAATCAGTATATTCCGCTACGCCGATTAAACATGACAGGTTCTATGAGAAAAATTTTGGTAAGTACCCCAGGTAGAGCTGTTACTCTGCTTTGAAATGGAGCCCGATTCTTCCTGCCAAAATCAATGATGCTTGGAAGATTAGCGACCAAGGATGGGTTAATCAAAAGTAAGATACCCATCGGCTCAGCATCTTGTCATGTTTGTGGCGAAGCAGATGAGTCCTCCGATCAACTGCTTATCGGGGTGCAGCCAAGCAGCGAATCTGTGGTGTCTAATTTTGAGTTGGTGCCCTATCCCCCCATTGTATGCTTTCTCGGTTGTCGATCTATGCTCGTTCTCGAAATCGGGCGGTACGTGCATAGAAGCAAAAGGATGTGCTTGTGGATGTGGTGCTTAGAAGTTCTTGTTAGATCCTTTGGAGATGCCGAAACAATGTCATTTTCAACAATAGAAGGAGGAATGTTAAATGCTTACTCTTAGAGATAAAGGCTCTAAGTTTCTTTTGAATTAATGCTATGGCCAAAGGTTGGAGAGTGAGTTTGGAAGAATGGTAATTTTTCTTTCTAATGTTGTAATTGTTTTGTCCCCGATCTAGCATCTTGATAAGGGGGTTGTGTTAGTGAAATCATCGTTCCAAAAAAATATAAACTATAATCAGTTAAAATATTGTTGAAGATAGAAGTTTTATTTTGGTTGTAGGTTTCCTTCTAGGTAGTAGATGAGTCGAGTTTTTAAGCCCTCTGATTTTGACAGAAGGATGATTCATTTGTCAGGATCATTTATTTGTCTGGACCTTTGCTTTTAAAAAAAACTTTATTTTTGTTAGGTGTCACTATGTCACTCGTTCTATAAATGCACATGTTATACATATTACTCGTCTCTATCGCGTAAATTATCATCGGGTTAAATAAATGTCGGTTTTGTTGTAGTTAGTTTAAACACATGTCATTTTCTGTCGACGTATTTTGTAGATAAGATGTGACATCTTTTATTTAGGAACCAACCCGGGTTTGATTCTTTGGGAGCGAAATTCTTTTTTTTTTCCTTTTCTTACCAACACCCCTTAATCAATGGTTTTTTCTTTTCTTACCAACACCCCTTAATCAATGGATAATTGAAAGCTTCGATAAGCTGGTGGCCGCTCTTTCTTCCATCTTTAACATCACTAAACTATCTTCTCTCAACCATTGATTGTCATGAAGTCACATCGTATAACGCTATACATGATGTATAAGCTTTGCAAAAACCAATGATTGTCATGAAGTCACATCCGTCCAACCTTATACGCCTTGTCTAGTGATACGCGACGTATCGGGCAAATGATTGGTCGACATGTCAGTGATATCACATCAATATAAAGTATATACACCACCTATCGGCTTGTACGCAGCGTATAGGGTTGATAATGGGTGACATGTCAGGTGGGGTCATGTCAAAAGATGTAATATGCCACGTATAGCTTTATACGCGGCATATAGCTTTTTATCGTGACTGGATGGCAGGCTTGTGGTGTCAAGTCTGACAGGCTATACGAGACGTATATGAGGAATATTGTAATGATTATGTCTCCATTTGAAATGTTAAATATTGAATGATTCATCGTTTTGATATTTCAATCGTTTACAAGCATACGCGGTCCCTCTCCCTAAGTTTTGAAACAATTCACCCGTCATTTGAAGTGATACTACCAGTTAACCATGTCATTCTGAGACTTAACGTGAAGTCTATTTTTGGTGGTGACTATTCTAACTTGACGAGGATTCCAGAACCAGGTAAACATATAATTAATTTTATTTTTTGTGTTTATCAAAAATACTAATCATGTTATTCCTGAAGTAGGATGGTGACGTTCAATTGTCTAACCAGACGGTGCCAGAAATGAAACAGGGGTTGTTCGAGTTGAACCTGGCGAGACATTTCATCAATTTGGTTAATTATTTCGGTATTATTTAAAACCTAATCATTGTGTTGTTTCAGGTACCTGAGAGTTATTACGTCTACGATCAACATTTACCGAATTGGAGTCAACTTTCTAATGTTGGTTATGGTTATGACTGTCAACCTCAATCCAACCAGGAGTATGTGTATGGGAATTGAATGGGTCGCATTCGTCATGGGCCCCTCAAGTCAGTTCTGGTTATGATGGTAAACCTCAATCCAACCAGGAGTAAGTGTATGGCGATGGACCACAATCGTTATGGGCCCCTCACGTTGGTTCTGATTATGAGGGTCACTACTACAGTACTACGGGTTTGGCCGTGGACCTTCAACGGTTCATCATGGTGAACCAACATCACCCTTGCGAACCAAACAGAACATGTCATCAACAATGAAGCTTCAGCAGACCCCCCCCCCCCCCCCCCGCGGCTCTGGTGAAGGTCTTCACGCACCGAACGTGGATTACAGTACTGATAGGTAATAAAACATAAGTAAATGAATATTCTTGTTATTACTGTGTAAGTCTCACCGTATGTTATTATAGGTTTTTACACGTCATGACGAGCTGGTCGCCTGGTTTGTGAAACTAGGACGTGACAATGGCTACTGCATCGTCATGGATCAGACGAAGAAAAAGAGAGCATCAAATTTTATGGCACGGGTGTGGCTTAGGTGTGATCATGGTCGAAAACCCAACTTCACCGTTATTATGAGAAAATCCGGTACCAAAAAGATAGAATGTCCTTTCCAGTTGGTGGGGGCATATGACAATCGATTTGGGTCTTTTAAGTTGAAGATAAAGAATGGTTCACATAACCATTCTCCCGCTAGGCATATTGAGGGTCACTCACATGCGAGGAGATTGTCTGATCAATAATTTCTTTTGGTTGAAGAGCTTACGGAGCAAAACATGTCGCCCTATAACATACTAATGTGTGCCAAACACATCCAGATTTCCCATGTATTTTGTATAATATTTGAGTCCATTTTGAGTCATTTTAATTGATTTTATTTACATTTTAGTATTTGAGTCTTATTTTATTCTTGTGAGTCATTTTTGTAGGTAATGGTTCAAATCCCGAGGAAAAACGAGCATGGAAGAAGTTAGAG
>JBCNJP010000607.1:0-20000 GCA_039602395.1 Deinandra increscens subsp. villosa
CCTCGTCTCTTTCTCTCCACCAAACCCTCCGTCACCTGCCATCGCCAATCACCACCACCACCTGCTCCCACCGTCATCGCACACCACCACACCTCTCGCCGTCCCCCTGCGACCTCGCCACCACCATTCCCGTCAAATACCAACCACCGCAGCCCCTCCGATCGTACACAGCGCCGCCGCCACTGCCCTTTCACCTCCGCCACCGTCCGCCGCCATACCTGTCATCCGACGCCCTTCCCTTGGTCGGAATCACCTTCTGATCTCGTCCCCACAGTTGATTTGACTCCATGGCGCCCCGTCTGAAGCGCGTAGCTAAACCCCCAAAGGACCGACTTGAGTATGTGTTTTGTTTGAATTTTCTTGTGAATATCGGTTGGGGTGGGTGAATATCTCTAATTGCAGGTGTATGGGAGTCGTGTTGAGTGTTAAAACACATAAGAATTGGGTGTTTGATTGAGTTGCAGGTTGAAAAAAGAAGAAGAAGAGGCTTCTCGATCAAGCCAGGGGCTTTTCGATTGGCCCCTGGCACTTTTCGATCAAAATTTGTCGACAGTTTAAGGCTTTTCGATCAGTAAACTAGGGTTTCCGATCAAAAGCTACCCCTTTTCGATCAGCACTTAGGCTTTTCGATCAGGGTATCAGGCTTTTCGATCGGGAGGTTGGACTTTCCGATCAGGAGCTTAGGCTTTTCGATCGGGAGTTTGGCTTCTCGATCGAGAGCGTATGCTTTTCGATCAGGCCCCTCGGTAACCAAGTGACTTTCCGATCGGACGGATGCTTTCCGATCGAAAACCCTGCTTTTCGATCGGAAAGGTACCAGATGATGTTTTTCAATGGTTTTTCAGTTAATTTTAAGCCGTTATGCTGTCCGTTTTTCGAGAAATCCGTAAAACTAATGAACTCTTGTTTGTTTTGGATGTTTATCTGTGTTTGTGAGTGCAGGGACTTGGAGTTTATCAAGGATCACAACACGGTAGCATACTTGCTGGATCCACCTGCAGAGTATCGTGAGAAGTACTTGTCAATGATAGCAGGATTGAAGAAGTGCTGTCTTCACTATGCACTTACAGCAAACCCGGTTATCTGCAAACGTATGCAACAAGAATTTTGGAAGACAGCATACGTCTCTGATGATGGAAAGCAGATACTGGCAAAGATACAAGCAACAGAAATTGTGTTGACTGAAGAAAATTTCAGACAAGCCCTCAGACTGAAAGATGTTGCTGCTGATCCTATCGCTTTGGATAAAGAAATGGTGTCCCAGTGCCTGAAGGAAATAGGTTACCTCACAATTTCTCCTCCCACAATGAAGGCACTTCTTCCACCATACTAGAGGATGTTGGCCCACTATTTACAGAAATGTGTTATTGCAAAGAAGAGCTCAACTGATCAACTGAACCAGGTGCACACCCATGCTATGGTGTCACTGGTTAGAGGAGTTAGATTCAACTAGTCCAGGTTGATTTTTGATGATGTGAAAGCTGTAGTGACCAGAGATAAGAAGTTTGCAGCTGTTCCGAGATTCATTCAGCTAGTTCTGGATTCTAGATATCCGGCTCTAAGGAAGACAAATGACACTCATGATACAAAGCCTATGGGCATTGAGGTCTTTCTTATGATCAACCCGAAGAAGAAACTGACTGATCAGATGCCATTTGGTGACAAAATTGGGGAATTTGCTGAGATAGCAAGAGAAGAGGTTCCTGTGCACAGAAATGCAGTCGTTGATGAAGAACATAATGTGCCTGCCTCCAACAAGCCTGTTCATGAACTCACAGATAGTTCAGACTGGGAAGACTTTGATTTGGAAGACGTGCAGATTGGTGCACTAAATTTTGAAGGTGAAGATAGTATCAATTATGACACATATCTGGATGACATCAATCTTGAGGAAGTTGAGACTGAAACTGCTGAGACGCCACTGATTAGAAAACGGAAAGCTACAGAGGATCCTCCCCTCAGTGCTTCTGTTACTGAAGAAATGATTGAGACTGAGTCGATTGCTACACAACACCATGGAGAAGGCCCAAGTGACCCTAGGAGAAGGAGATTAGATTCTCATGTGCCACCAGTCACAAGTTCAAGTGCTGGTCAATCATCTTCTCAACCCACAACCCAAGAAAAGGGGAAAGCAGTAGAAACCCCTGAATACAGACTGGAAAAGGAACTTAGAGAAGAAATAGAAGGTCTGAAAACCCAGTATGCAGCTCAAAGTGAGGTAATTGGAGACTTGATTGATGTTCAGAAGATCCACAACACTGAGTTGGAAAATCAGAATAAGATAAACCGAGAGTTTACCAGACAATTCAGAGATCTTCACAAGCTGATCAAGCAGCTTAACTCGGATAGATCAAGCAGGTCCGACCATAGTCAAGGTGATAAGGGTGATCCAGGTACCACAGAAGGAAGTTCAAGTGCAGGTGATTCCTCACAATCACCAGTATTTGACTTTGAGGCAGATATCCCTAAGGAAACTCAGACTGTATTACCTGAAGCCTCTGCTGAAGATAAAGATACTCGGGATAGAGATTATATGACAGTACCAGCTTCTGAGTTTGAAGGAGGATGGGAGGCTCAGACATTTGCCTATCCTCCTGAAAGGTATCTAATCAAGCATGGATGTTTGATGGAGAGAAGAATATGTTCGTTGTAAGAAGAAAGGGTCAGTATCCATTGGAATACTACAAGAGCTGGACCTAGTTTTACTCCTGGACGAATGTAGATCTGACAATGCTTTACCAGGCACCGTTCTCAAACCCATCAAACAATGAGCAAGCAAAATATTTTTACAAGAAACTGGAAAATGCAGTGCGAAGCAAGTTTAAAAGATTTGAAGATTTTCCTCACAAGAAATCCTATGTGAAGAAGTACAGAGGTGTGTTCAAGTGGGACGGAAAGAAGAGTATCCCAGGTAAGGAGAGTGTACGAGCAAAGAAGTTCACAAATGTTCGTTATCCACCAACAGAAAAGACAAAGACAATACCTCTGCCGATGAGACATCCTGAAGATTGCTTGCATGATTTTCAAACTTGGGCGTATAGTGATTATTCTGGTGAAGCCAAAATTCTCTACAAATCAAAGACAATTGATGTCATGGAAGTTCATGATTTGATGAGGTTTCACAAGAAGGACATAATGGTACTAGCCAAGCATCAGACTGAGTGTAATCAGGATACTGAAGAATATGCCAAGTGTTATACTTGAGCCGTATCTGAGATCGTGGCGAAAGAGTTGTGGTATGATCCAGCGACGGTGAATTTGTCAAAGAAGTTCAGAATGTGAAGACGGTCTAATGCTAAAGCCTAGGGGAAGATTGTAGAGACTAGAATTTTATGAGGCTTTTGCATTAGAATCTATGTTGGGCTAGTTTATATGTAAATGGGTTAAATTGAATTAGTGGGTTTATGGGCTTGTGGGTTGCGCATTTTTGGGGCTTAGAAAACCGATTCCTATGACTTATTTATCAAGTCTAGGTCACCCTATATATAGATAGCTTGTTTTTGTAATTGGGGTTGGTTACTCCTAAGGTGTTTTGGCGATTTTGGTGATATCGAAATTCTCCCTGAGAATTTCGATCAGTGTGGAAGCAATTGGTGATCAATACAAGTGTTCTTTTCTTATTCAATCGGTTTGTGTTTGATATTTAGTAAGCATTATACTTTTCGATTACTGTTTTTTCATTTCTTCTTGAATCAACTAGCTAAAACCGGATTCCGCACGGTTTTACTAGTCTCAGATATCGCATGAGGGTTAAATTGATCCTTACAACGAGATCTACCAAGTGTTACCAAGGATTACAAAGTGTTACCAAGGATTACCAAGTGATACCAAGTGTTACCAAGGATTACCAAAGGCTAAGATTTCATGTATAAATACGACATGCTTGAACCAAAAATAAACACACCGAAACTCATTTCTTACTCTAAAAAACGCTCACAAAGATATACCCATTTCTCACGACAGAAAGGAATTATCTACCTTTAGAGACTCACGAGTGGATTCGACATTCTCCTACTACATTCTTTCTCCTTGCTTGCTTTAAGTGATTAATCGTTCGTTATTATCTTTATGTCGTAGTCGAGCATTCGGGTTAACCATAATTTCTAAAGAAAAATATATTTCACTAATCTTATATATACTCCTCAAATATAAGCACCTTGTGCGTTAATCCTAAATCATATTTGCTATAGTGAAATTTATATTCATAGTTTAATTTTATTTGTATAATAACATTTACGAATTTTCATTATATTAAAATGTGTCTCAAATCTATTTATTATAAGTTGAGACTGGGACTTATTAATAAATCAACTATTAGTAAACTATATATATTTCTTTTTGTCATATATATATAAATATATATTCAATGCATTTTAAATAAACGGATACAACCTAAGACAACAATATTATTTATCCGACTCGCTCGAAATATAACCAGTATTTATGGAAACACGTTTACTTGAATATTCAAATACACTTATATCTATTTTGTAGAATAAAGATACATTTATCAAAACAAATAATTATCACCAATGGTTAAACGAGTTAATTTAACTAGACTCGACTAGTCTAAATGGTTGACTTAGATATTTGACCCATATCATTAAACCTTAAGGTGTCTTTTTATAATTTATGACACCGATAGGCTATCTCCATACCGCACGGACTATTTTCATATTTCACCTATTAATCATGTGAGTATTCTTTACCCCTTTTTCACTTTATCATTTTGGGGTTGTAACATGTATCCTATGACAAAATATAGTTTTAAATATCCAATTCTCATTATCATTTGAATGGTGACTCATTCAAATGGTGATTTGCATTGTGGTATTAAATGATCATGTCTCATTATCATTTGAATGGTGATTCATTCGAATGGTGATTCATTCGAATGGTGATTTGCATTGTGGCATTAAATGATCAATTCGTGTTACCATTTGGATGGTGATTCATTCAAAGGGTGATTCGTGTTGTGAAGTTTACATATTCAAATAGCAATTCTTTATTCATTTTATAAACCATGCGATTTCATTCTATGTCTATGTGTGATTACATGCTATATGTCAAACTATTTTGTTTCATCATTCATCAGTGTAATCATTAACAATACAAAGCCTACGGTAACAATGATAGATCTATTGGCTGACAACCCACCTAAATTTGACCGGTAATTGGCATTTGGGTGATTGAAACCTATACATATTCACAAGTTCAGCAATCATCAAGGTTTGATTATGCAAAATTCAACATTTACACATACATGCTTGAGTCTACATTTGACATATGAATCGCTTTCAAACTACTATATGTACTCAAAACCCATGTTTACTCACCAACTATTTTTAGTTGACACTCCCTCTATTTTTATACATGTTACAGGAAACGCAGTTTGAGCCATACTTGATTGATGCTACATCTAGGATGCTTTGGACCTAGATATAATCAAACTTTATCTATCTATTATGTTATGTGTATTTGAACCTACTGTAAGGCTTGGGATTTGGTAATGAATAATTATTGAGACTTTAATTAGTGTCATGAGCATTTGGACAATCATCACGCCCCGACGTAAATTCCGCCATCGGTTGGGGTGTGATATTTACCTCTTGGTGACCAAGTAATATCTGGTACAAATTACAGGTGGGATGCACAAGAAAAACAGGAACGTTGTCAACGTCTACTTGGGCTGTCACTACGGGGGGTAGACATTACCAACAACACTCTTAGGTTGTCTTCTCTATTAGAAAAAATAGAGAATGATTGGCCAGGAAACGACGCTGGAGATGAAGAGTGCTTGAAAATGGCAAGATGCATTGTACTCCACCTAATAGGTGGTACTGTTTTTCCTGACCATTCAGGGAGTACCGTGTATTATTACCATTTGCAAAACTTAGAAAATTTTGAAGAGTGTGGAAAGCTCAGCTGGGGTAGTGCAACTCTCGCCTATCTTTATAGGAATTTATGCAAAGCTGCAGAGCCCTCAGCCATAGAGATTAGTGGCCCTTTAATGTTGTCGCAACTTTGGGCATGGGAAAGAATACCCCAAATTGCACCAAAAATTAAATAGACGTTCCAATTTGATGGACCATTTGGTGGAAGGTAATTTAATCACAACTTGTGTGAAAATATTTTATCATTTTTATCTACTATTAAGTATTAACACTTTCATATTAATGCTTTGCAGGTGGCGTGGTAGCCTAAGCTGGTCTGGCGTAGCAAAGCATTCAATGGCTCATTATCGTTCTTTGTTTCAGTGTTTAAACACCGACCAGGTTATTTATAGAAAATGTAATAAACAAATTTTATTACAAATTATTATATTCTATATTAACTTTAATATTTTTTTTGAATAGTTTATTTGGATGCCGTATGTAAATGCTGAAACCCAAATTAATCGGAGATACAAAAAGGGGAGTGCGTGTTGGAAGTGTGACACATATCTTATATATTTTGAGGTTGTTGAGCCATACGTACCCAGCAGGGTTATGAGACAGTTTGGATTGTTTCAAACAGTCCCCACAAACCTTCTCCTAACACGCGAGCAACACAACACATTACATAGTTACTCGGGAAGATCCGGTTCAAAAGACTGGAAGGAACACCATGAACATTTTATGGCTCACTGGGTTAATCGTATGGCCAACATTGTAACGGGGTCAGCATGTGGTGGTGAATACAAGGCTAGCCCGGAGTACATGTCATGGTTCTTGGAGAGAACCGCCTTTTTTGTTCAGAATCCAAGTGCCCAAACTGGAACCTCCACGAGGGACGGAAATATTGGTGGTAGATTTGAAATGTTGGTAAGTCTTTATTATTTCTTATATACATACATATATATATATATATATATATTATTTAAAAAATATATAACTTGTTTACTTGGATAACATTGTAGGGTCAGGCTCTTGGTGAGATGCATCGAATGTCCAGCCAAGATAACCCGTATAATCTTAATGATTAACTGGGTGGGGTTCAACAGCTGGCAGCACAATATTTGAATCTTGCCGGTGCACAGCATCACTTGGACTATCAAACGTCCCATTTGGCTAGCCAATGGAACCCGTTTGATTTTCCAACGCAACCTCCTTATAAATTGAGCGACCAGCTACAAGGCAAGACCTTTTTATGAACGAGGATCATTATTATGATTTTCGTCAACCACTTACAGGAAATGAACAAAATTTCAACAATACGGAAAATTCAGAATCTAGTAGTTCAATGTTTGAACCTAATGTATTCTCTCAAACTGTTGGTTCTGCTTTTACAAATTAGAATAGCCAAGCAAGTGGTTCAAGGTACTCCCCCTGGTCAAACCAAGAGCCGTCACATAACGAGGTTGGTGGTTTTGGGTTTCAACAATTTTCGAATGAAGGTGGCCCGTCAAGTATATCTTTTCCGGATAATCAAGACTATTATACACCCCAACCACCAGAGCCAACCCAGACTCAACCAGAGTATTCAAATGATTCTTTTTTTTAATTTATTTGATACTCCCAACTACCACCAACAGGGATTTCACCAAGAGGAATACAATGGCCCACCTTACAGGGGGGATTTAACACCAATAACGTATAGAGGAAACGACGAGTCCACATCTGAAGATCAACTGGACGATGACGCTGAACAATTAGGACGTGGTCGTCGACGAAGAAACCCAACTAGATGTCCGATATCCGGTGGGCCACTATATAATCCCCAAGGGCGTGGTCATGGTCAGTAAATGTTTGTATTTTCTATTGTTGTTACTTTAAATGTTTGTATTTTCTATTGTTATTTAATGTTTGTATTAAATAAACTTGACATTCCAAAATTTAAAGCGGTTATATACTACCGTTTGAAATGATGAATGGTTGGGACACGTTTATTAAATAAAATCATTAATAAATAATTAAAAAAATAAATAATTAATAAATAAATAATTAAAAAAATATATATAATAAATAGATAGTTAATAAATAAAAATTTAATAAAAAAACAATTATAGCCGTTCAAAATAATAATAAATAATTAAAAAATAAAATTGACCGTTCAAATTTTATAGCCGTTGGGAGGGACATGTTTATTAAATAAAAATAATAGTAAATTATTAAAAAATAAATTTGACCGTTCAAATTTTATAGCCGTTAATATAGCCGTTGGGACATTTCACGAACCCGGAACACTTATAAATAGACTGTAAACACCTACATTTTAGTTCACAAACCAGAATCAATCTATTTGAAACACTCGAACAATTCCATAATTTTCCTGATGTCAACACCCCCGAGAGACTCGGTCGAATACCATGGAGCTAGGCCGGCACGCTACAATCATTTGCGACGTCGAGAACCCCAACCTCCACCTCCACAACAAGGTATTCTGGTCCCAACTCCACCGCCACCTGTTGTTTATCGTCAACCTCCACCTCCACCACCTGTTGTTCTACCTCCACCGGTTGTTCTACCTCCACCTCCACCATATTGGTTTCCTGAAAACCCAGAACAACATCCGCTGGAGGAAGAAGAAGAAGAAGAAAAATACTTGGAGGATGAAGCTGCGCTTCGTGAACTATGGGAGGAGGAACAACAACAACTAGCAAGGACGCCCCCGAGAACTCTGTTGGGGCCATTTGAGTCTGATTCCGAATATGATTCAGATTGTCCGTGGGAGTATTAGATTTGAGTACTATGTTGAATTATACTATGTTTAATTAAATTAGGTGGTATTTGTGGTGTTTGTTTAATAAATTAATTAGGTAGCTTTTCAGTTATTTAATTATGTTTAATATTAAGGTTTAAATATTATGTTTAATATTAAGGTTTAACTATTATGTTTAATATTATGTTTAAATATTAACTAGGTAGTATTTATGCATAGATATTAACTTTAAATATTAAGTTTAAATGTTATATAAATATTAAGTTTAATAAATATTATATATTTTCTTTATGGTGTAACATGTGATCAACCTACAAAAGAAAACGTATACCTGCAAAAACAGCTAGGAAAAAGCAACCTGCAAAAACAGACAGGCTAAAAAAAGCAAAAGCAACCTGCAAAAACAGACAGGTTGGAAAAAGCAAAAGCACCCTGCAAAATTTTGGCTTCATTCAAACAGCCTGGAAAAACAGGCTGGAAATTCACATGCTAAATATTTACCATAACTCTCAACCTTGGTCATTACTCCCTATAAATACCTCTTGAATGTTCACCATCTTCCATCACCACTCATCAACCTTGATCATCAAACTTGGTCATTACTCCCTATAAATACCTCTTAATGTCAGACAACAAAGGCAAAGGTTTGGCTGACCAAGAATACCATTCACAACCAACAAATAAAACTACTAGCTGGGTTCCTGTGAAATGGAGACATATGAGTTTAAAACATTCTGCGTCTTCATCGTCTGCAAAGAAAGCCGATGTTGAAGTTGTCCCAGAGGATATGTCGGAAAAAACAACTGAAGCTGTGTCGGAAGCTGTGTCGACGGAGGATGTCCTGGAAGGTATGCCGGAAAAAACAACTGAAGCTGTGACCGAGGGGGTCGACGGCAGTTGGTCTGCTAATGCCATTGAGTTCTACAACAATGGGGATGCTATATGTTGCTTCTCCCGTTATTTGGACTTGAACCCCCTTGACAAACATTTTTGGGGGACCCTGTTGGGTTACGAGTCTGATGGGCGTCTTTCAACATTGGTAATTTAATTTTTGTTTCTTTATGTTTCTTCTCTCTCATGTTTTACCTTGCTCACAATGTATATAATAATATTTAAAATTACAGCATATTGAAGGCTGGGTCAAGCGAATGATGGAATGTAGACTTGACCAAGTAAGGAAGAACGGCTCCTTGGGGCTTCAATGGACCATTCTACCACCCCAGTTTCGTAATGGTATATTAGATGAAAAAACCAAGCATGGTGCGATGTACGCTAACGGAAGTAATGAATTATATCCTCCATTCTGGGAGGTTCGGTATGTCTATTTTCCGTTATATGTTACAAGAATTGATTAGTGGTTTCTTGCTCGTATCGACTTGTATACGATGGAGATGGTTCAGTATTGGACCAACCATAGATATTCAAATGAATATAGGAAGTTGATTTCGCCAATATTAGAAACATTTCCGATAGGTTTCGAGTGGTTTTTGGAGGAGATACATTACTGGCATCATTATAAGGGACCACCACTGAGTTCTGAAAACAGAAATCTCAACGTGCACGTTGCTAATGAAGAGTATCTTCCTCAGGGTGGTGTTCAACTCGGGGGTGATTCAGGAGTTCTAATGTGTTTGTTAATGCATAATCTCGTTCGCAATAAAACTGTTAATATGCAGGGAGATTTTTGTCACACCCCAATTTTCTTAATTCAGCGGAAGTCTTACGTGGCGGTGTTCAAAGTTGGTAACCCATGCGTTTTAGTAACTAGTAATATAATAAAAGATAAAAACAACATTTTATTTATCAATGGATAACATAGTCATCCATGTCATGGTCCCTTACATCATCATTACTAAAACGTTTACATTAAGTACAAAAAAGAACACACAACAACTCCGTCTTTGGTATACCGGGTCCATCTCTCAAGACAAGCATCATGTACCTACAAAAAAAACATTAACAAACGGTGTCAACCAAAAGGTTGGTGAGTTCACAATTTAATTCCACAATCACCGTATAGATCCCTTGATTACATTTCCATTTATTCTTATTCTCTTGCAATCACATTTCATTTCACTTTATACCAAATAATGAGTTATTGACAAGTATGGTTCATAAGCTAGCTAGGCATTATGATGCACAATTAAACGTTAAGCTCTAAATCAACGCTAGACCAATGTTCGAAAGTATTTACCACCCTGTTGCGCGACCAGAGCGACTGATCAGTGGTATGGGGGTCAACCCGATAGATCTATCAATACTTCTCACGCTTCTTTTAATGATTCTAGACGACGGACTTATTGCACCATACTTTTTGCAATTTTGCACCATACTCTTTGCAATTTTGGCCAGGCTCATCTTTTTATGAGCGTCCATACCATTACTTACGTTTAATCATACCCACACATCCATTTGTCAACTCAATTTTCCCAATTAACTTTATCCCACTTTAATTTAACTTTAGTAAAAACGTGTATTAAAAGAGGGATTCGAGTGAACTCACCTTTGCTTGTAAGTACTAGCTTGGCTTCTAAATAAGCAAATTCAGGTATCTTTGGTCCTATTTTTATTAGGATCAGATTAGTTAGGCAATTCTACTTAACTAATGTGACAAATTCTGACTTTTCAAACTATTCGAGCAAAATGACAATTTTGCCCTTATTCGACTAATTCCAACACATAAAGCAAAAAGAACTAATCTTTATACATGAAACTTTATGCTAAGGCTTAATATAAGTTGTTAAACTTAATTAACATTATTCCAAATATTATAGCACTTATTTTCTAATTTTTCTCTACTTTATGCTAAATTACCCATTTTTACGGCTTTTTCGGTGACGGGTTTTATCCAATTTTTCTCCAATACTTAAGTTTCTATTTCCACATCATTTTTATATGTTTCCTAAACATTATAAATCTGTTCCAAGTCTTTTAGCTACTGATCTCTATTATTTTCCCATTTTATACCTTATTTTTACTAATTTACACGTTTTTAATGTATAATTTTATCGTTTTAAGGGTTCGGGTGCCATTTTCATCTAGGTTTTTAATTATTCTCACTTATATTAGTTGTCTACTGTCCAAAATAGGTCCTCAATTTATTTCATATTATTTCTCCAATTTATTCTATTTTTAAGCATTTTTAGCCATTTTAAGCATATAAATTCCATTTTAATTATTAAATAAATTCCAAAAATTCTAGGAAATTTTTATAACTCATATTTACTGATTTCAAACCATATGATACTGTTTTAACTCAGATTTT
This sequence comes from Deinandra increscens subsp. villosa, assembly GCA_039602395.1. Lineage (NCBI taxonomy): Eukaryota > Viridiplantae > Streptophyta > Magnoliopsida > Asterales > Asteraceae > Deinandra > Deinandra increscens. The sequence goes on from JBCNJP010000607.1 coordinate 11,906, forward strand.
CGGATTTTTGACTTATTTTTACATTTTCTACACATTTAATGCATTTAAAGCTTGAAAAAGTCTAAATCCTAATCATTACTTTATTCCCATTCATTTACTCCAAGTTTTTATTACTAGATTTGACTATTTTTCACCATAAATATTCTGACTTCTAATAGGTTTTTATAATCTTTATTTATTTTATATACAAACTACCCATTTATATAACAATTTTACATATATTACATATTAAACGTGTACCGCTCGTGTTTCCTCATGACCGACCATTATAGGCGGAATTACTATGAGAAATAGTCACGGGGTTTTATTGTGGTGACAATCGTTACCGACCATGTAGGCGTCATTGACGACCATGAGGCGGGATTACTACAATTGTAACACCAAGTCAAGTTTTTATTTAATCTTTTTGTTCCAAATTCAAGTATATACATATTTATATACATAATTTTCGGATTTTATTAGAATCCAAGAGTTTCATACCCTAAACTTATGTATATTCATATCATCATCATAATACCAAGATCAAACACTTAATCTTTCATAAAACTCAAATTTTAAGCCTTGATTTAACATGCATGTGGGTTTCTTATGAATCAAACCCTAACCCAAGCTTTACACACACTTACACACACTTACACACAAATTTTGTGTTTTTCTTTCTTTGATCTATCTAATTCCACCACTTTCCATGTTAGATTTTGAGTTGGAAAGATGTTGTTCATAAGAAATTCATGTGATTAGATGGTGGATTTAGAGATATTGATGGGTTATGATGAAAGATTCAATTACCTTGAAGCTAGAGAGAGTAAGTGTTCTTGAGTTTTCCTTTGAATCTTCAAGTAGAAGTTAGAGAAAGGTGTGTGTGTTTTGAGTGTAGAAGAAAGATTGAGGTGAAGTGGGTGATGGGGGGTGTTTGGGCCGTAATATAGAGGGAGGGAGGAGGGTGTTTTATTAATTTTTTTTTCTTTCTTTTTGTTACTTATTAGGTAGTGTAAGTAAGTGTGTAGATATGGTGATAATTATAACCTACACCATGTATTTTCTAGACCCATTAAGTCTTTACTAGTCAAACACACTTCATAACTCATATATATATATATATATATATATATACATACGCCACACATGCATACACACACACTTTCTTCCAAAAATTTTATAATCTCTAGTTATAACACAGTGTATGTCGTGTTTTGCGGGTATTTTTCCGAATCCAATAAATTCAAATAATTATATCAAAATTCATGAAATTAAATTACGCTCAGAATCGTATCATCATTTTTCAGTTTCGTCACACTCGGTCGGTGACCAAATGTAGTGACGTTTTTACACGGTTCGATCCCATTTTCGCGTAATCTTCTCTAATTCATTACTAACCAAATGTAAAACTCTTTCTAAAGGCTCTAACTTATATTAAACTCACTACTTACACAAAACGAAATATTTTATTCGTTTCGTTGGTCGGTTCACAGTTGCGAGATTATAATATTCAAATAATCCACATAATCATAATTAATTCAAAATAAACCATAATAAATCCTAGATTATCATTTTTAATCTAACATTAAAATGACGGATGTCACAGTCTCCCCCGGTTTAGAAAATTTCGTCCCGAAATTTAATTGTAAGAGCGTACCTTTTTGCTTCTAACGGAACAGTTGGGGATACTTTCTTTTCCATTTGGTCCACTCGTTCCCAAATGAACTCAGGACCATACTTCGAATTCCGCCAACTTTATATGGGTTCCTCTTAACTATCGAATCTTCCAATCCTACACACCTATTGGTTCCTTGCTAAATCAAAGCTTGTCATCAATCTTAATCTCGCCTGGCGGTAAGATTAGGATTTTGTCAGACAACACTTCTTTAGGTTAGACACGTGGAATACGTCGTGTATTCATTCCAATTCAAGTGGAAGCAATATCCTATAAGCCACATGGCCAATTCGAGCCGTACTTTCGAAAGATCCAATGTATCGCGGGCTTAACTTGCCTCTCTTTCTGAATCGAGTCGTGTCCTTCCATGGAGAAACCTTTAGCATAACATGGTTTCCCATTCTAAATGCTAACGGTCTTCTTTCATGACAAACGCGTCTAAATTGTCAATCCTAAAGCACGAATATTCAAAGGTTTCGTTCTTGGTATCGTACAAATAGTGTCTCCAAATATTTAGAGTAAACGCTACAACCCCAAGTTCTAAGTCATGGGTTGTGTAATTCTTCTCGTGCACTTTGAGTTGTCGTGACGCGTAGGTTATCACTTTGTCTTTTTGCATAAGCATGCATCCAAGACCTATTCGTGATGCATCACAATAAACTGCAAATTCGTCCATTTCTTTGGGCAAGGATAGGATGGTGCACTACACAACTTAGACTTCAACGTTTGGAAAGCGTCCCCCTGCTTCTGCGTCTAGTCGAACTTCTTATCTTTTTGAGTTAGCAAAGTCAAAGGTTGGGCTATTTGAGAGAAATTCTCAATGATCCTTTTGTGGTAACCTGCTAAACCCAAAAATTGTCATATTTCCGTTGGAGACTTCGGTGCTTCCCAATTCTTCACTGTATCTACCTTTGCTGGTTCTATGTGTATGCCTTTTTCATTGGTGACGTGGCCAAGAAAATGGGCTTCTCGCGTCCAAAAGTCATACTTAGAAAACTTTGCATACAATTTCTCTTTCCTTTACAATTCGAGGATTAATTTCAAATGAGTCTTATGATTTCTCTTGGTTTGTGAATAGACTAAGATGTCGTTAATATAGACAATCACAATTTATCCAAATAGGGTTTGCACTCCCTTTTCATAATATCCATGAATATGGCCGGTGCAGAACCAATGATATGGTCGACCCTAAATTCTATTTGCCTTGCCGGAGATAATCCTGGTAAATCCTTGGGAAATATGTCTGAATATTCTCGAATAACAGGAATATCTTCCAGCTCACCCTTATTAGCTTTGGTATCCATAACGTTAACTAAGAATGCATAACATCTTTTGCATCTTCATGACGTTTACTACTTTTACTCTAGCACCGCTTTGATTGCCATGAATCGCTAGTGTGTTACCATTTGGGCTTGGCAACCATACTAACTATTCAGAGCTTATTATCTCGGCATGGTGTTTGGACAACTAGGTCATTCTAACTATTATGTCGAAGCTACCTAATTCTTATAGGCGCTAAATCGGTTTCGAAGCTACGACCTTCTAAGAGTAGACTATAATTACGGACAACTCTCCATTTAGCTAATTTTTATCGCGTACTTATTGCTTAATTTACTAGCTTTAAATATAAGGAGATGTCTAAATTTCTTAGAAACTGATATCGAATACGGTGTCGAATAGTACGTAAGCGTAATGGTTGTTGACAAAGAGCGTACCGATCACAACTGCTGATCCTCGTGAGTCGCTCCTGCGTTCATCTCAAATGCTTTTCCTCTATTGTTCTGCTCTCGAGGCCTTGAACATTGCCTGCTGAAGTGGCCGTTCTCTCCACAATTGAAACACCTCCTGTATCGCCGTTCTTCCTCCGTTGGGATCCTGGCATAGCATTCCTGGCTCCAATGACCAAATCGGTTACATTTAGTGCACTTCTTGCAGTTCCCAGCGTGATTTCTTCCGCATGTCTTGCATAATGGTTTCTGATTCTCGTTCGTGTTGGGTTTATTGGTGTTAGCCGCAAACACCTGACCAGATTCCTTTCCTTTCTTGTTTCCTTCCCGACGGTCTGAATTCCTAGATCTACTTCGCTTGCCATTATGAGACTCCTGCTCAGTTTGCACTTCTGACGATTTCTGAGTCTCATTTTTCTTCCCTAGCGTACCTTCGCGTAACGCATCATCGGTTAGTGACCTGGCAAGAGAAATGGCATCTTGGATGGTGGTTGGCTTAGCCGACGTAACCATGCCCCTAATTTGAGGAACCAGTCCCCAAATGTAACGTTCGATGCGAGCGTATTCAGGCGTGACCATTCGTGGTACAAGTCTAGCTAATTCTATGAATCGAGAAGTGTATTCTCTAATTCCCGCACCTTCCATCTTGAGGTTCCAAAATTCAGTCTCTAATTTCTGAATTTCCTGACGCGGACAATATTCTCTCATTAGCATATCCTTTAGCTCGTCCCATGTGAGCCGATGTGCCGTTTCCTCTCCGAGACTCTGAACTTGCGAGTTCCACCAGGATAGAGCTTCGTCGCGGAATGAACATGTCGCGTACAAAACTTTTTGGGTTGAACTACATCCACTAATAGCCATCACGGATTCCATCTTCTCTATCCATCGGATGATGTCTAGAGGACCTTCCAACCCACTAAAAGGTCGAGGGTTACACCCTTGGAATGCCTTGTAGGAACATCCGTGAGTTCGGCTTCCTAAGCCCTGCTCAATGGTACCATGCCCTCGTCCTGTTTCATCTTTGTGTTGTGCAAGGGCTGCATTCACGTGTTGTGAAATCAGGCGAGCTAACTCCTCAGTGGTTGAGGGTAATCCGGCTTCTGGTCCACTAGCGTCTTGACGGGCTTCGGTTGCCATTACTTATCTATTGTTATAAAAACAAGACAAGAGTTTCGCATATTAGTGTTTGCAAGCAGTAATATTATAACAATTCAAAAATAACCTACGTCTTATATCCAAAATACTACTAATTCATGGTTTCAATGTCCTAAAGAAAAACACCAAATACTAATTCTAAATAAACACAATCAAGGCAATCCATAATTGGTTTCTTATGGGGTAGGCATTTGTGACATATTTATCCCGAACTAAATAAATACCCAACAATTATTTAATAGTTCGATAATTCATTATATAATAACAATACTAAACTTTTGGTCTTGTGGATCGGTATACCTCGTTGTTGTGCTTTCTTTTTGCAAACCTTTATCTTTTAGGTTATAGTCGAGAATTTTCTTTTTAAAAATCTCTAGTTCACTATAACCATAGGCTCTGATACCAACTTCTGTCACACCCCAATTTTCTTAATTCAGCGGAAGTCTTACGTGGCGGTGTTCAAAGTTGGTAACCCATGCGTTTTAGTAACTAGTAATATAATAAAAGATAAAAACAACATTTTATTTATCAATGGATAACATAGTCATCCATGTTACGGTCCCTTACATCATCATTACTAAAACGTTTACATTAAGTACAAAAGAGAACACACAACAACTTCGTCTTTGGTATACCGGGTCCATCTCTCAAGACAAGCATCATGTACCTACAAAAAAAGCATTAACAAACGGTGTCAACCAAAAGGTTGGTGAGTTCACAATTTAATTCCACAATCACCGTATAGATCCCTTGATTACATTTCCATTTATTCTTATTCTCTTGCAATCACATTTCATTTCACTTTATACCAAATAATGAGTTTATTGACAAGTATGGTTCATAAGCTAGCTAGGCATTATGATGCACAATTAAACGTTAAGCTCTAAATCAACGCTAGACCAATGTTCGAAAGTATTTACCACCCTGTTGCGCGACCAGAGCGACTGATCAGTGGTATGGGGGTCAACCCGATAGATCTATCAATACCTCTCACGCTTCTTTTAATGATTCTAGACGACGGACTTATTGCACCATACTTTTTACAATTTTGCACCATACTCTTTGCAATTTTGGCCAGGCTCATCTTTTTATGAGCGTCCATACCATTACTTACGTTTAATCATACCCACACATCCATTTGTCAACTCAATTTTCCCAATTAACTTTATCCCACTTTAATTTAACTTTAGTAAAAACGTGTATTAAAAGAGGGATTCGAGTGAACTCACCTTTGCTTGTAAGTACTAGCTTGGCTTCTAAATAAGCAAATTCAGGTATCTTTGGTCCTATTTTTATTAGGATCAGATTAGTTAGGCAATTCTACTTAACTAATGTGACAAATTCTGAATTTTCAAACTATTCGAGCAAAATGACGATTTGCCCTTATTCGACTAATTCCAACACATAAAGCAAAAAGAACTAATCTTTATACATGAAACTTTATGCTAAGGCTTAATATAAGTTGTTAAACTTAATTAACATTATTCCAAATATTATAGCACTTATTTTCTAATTTTTCTCTACTTTATGCTAAATTACCCATTTTTACGGCTTTTTCGGTGACGGGTTTTATCCAATTTTTCTCCAATACTTAAGTTTCTATTTCCACATCATTTTTATATGTTTCCTAAACATTATAAATCTGTTCCAAGTCTTTTAGCTACTGATCTCTATTATTTTCCCATTTTATACCTTATTTTTACTAATTTACACGTTTTTAATGTATAATTTTATCGTTTTAAGGGTTCGGGTGCCATTTTCATCTAGGTTTTTAATTATTCTCACTTATATTAGTTGTCTACTGTCCAAAATAGGTCCTCAATTTATTTCATATTATTTCTCCAATTTATTCTATTTTTAAGCATTTTTAGCCATTTTAAGCATATAAATTCCATTTTAATTATTAAATAAATTCCAAAAATTCTAGGAAATTTTTATAACTCATATTTACTGATTTCAAACCATATGATACTGTTTTAACTCAGATTTTCGGATTTTTGACTTATTTTTACATTTTCTACACATTTAATGCATTTAAAGCTTGAAAAAGTCTAAATCCTAATCATTACTTTATTCCCATTCATTTACTCCAAGTTTTTATTACTAGATTTGACTATTTTTCACCATAAATATTCTGACTTCTAATAGGTTTTTATAATCTTTATTTATTTTATATACAAACTACCCATTTATATAACAATTTTACATATATTACATATTAAACGTGTACCGCTCGTGTTTCCTCATGACCGACCATTATAGGCGGAATTACTATGAGAAATAGTCACGGGGTTTTATTGTGGTGACAATCGTTACCGACCATGTAGGCGTCATTGACGACCATGAGGCGGGATTACTACAATTGTAACACCAAGTCAAGTTTTTATTTAATCTTTTTGTTCCAAATTCAAGTATATACATATTTATATACATAATTTTCGGATTTTATTAGAATCCAAGAGTTTCATACCCTAAACTTATGTATATTCATATCATCATCATAATACCAAGATCAAACACTTAATCTTTCATAAAACTCAAATTTTAAGCCTTGATTTAACATGCATGTGGGTTTCTTATGAATCAAACCCTAACCCAAGCTTTACACACACTTACACACACTTACACACAAATTTTGTGTTTTTCTTTCTTTGATCTATCTAATTCCACCACTTTCCATGTTAGATTTTGAGTTGGAAAGATGTTGTTCATAAGAAATTCATGTGATTAGATGGTGGATTTAGAGATATTGATGGGTTATGATGAAAGATTCAATTACCTTGAAGCTAGAGAGAGTAAGTGTTCTTGAGTTTTCCTTTGAATCTTCAAGTAGAAGTTAGAGAAAGGTGTGTGTGTTTTGAGTGTAGAAGAAAGATTGAGGTGAAGTGGGTGATGGGGGGTGTTTGGGCCGTAATATAGAGGGAGGGAGGAGGGTGTTTTAAATTTTTTTTTTCTTTCTTTTTGTTACTTATTAGGTAGTGTAAGTAAGTGTGTAGATATGGTGATAATTATAACCTACACCATGTATTTTCTAGACCCATTAAGTCTTTACTAGTCAAACACACTTCATAACTCATATATATATATATATATACATACGCCACACATGCATACACACACACTTTCTTCCAAAAATTTTATAATCTCTAGTTATAACACAGTGTATGTCGTGTTTTGCGGGTATTTTTCCGAATCCAATAAATTCAAATAATTATATCAAAATTCATGAAATTAAATTACGCTCAGAATCGTATCATCATTTTTCAGTTTCGTCACACTCGGTCGGTGACCAAATGTAGTGACGTTTTTACACGGTTCGATCCCATTTTCGCGTAATCTTCTCTAATTCATTACTAACCAAATGTAAAACTCTTTCTAAAGGCTCTAACTTATATTAAACTCACTACTTACACAAAACGAAATATTTTATTCGTTTCGTTGGTCGGTTCACAGTTGCGAGATTATAATATTCAAATAATCCACATAATCATAATTAATTCAAAATAAACCATAATAAATCCTAGATTATCATTTTTAATCTAACATTAAAATGACGGAT
>JBCNJP010000608.1:0-19866 GCA_039602395.1 Deinandra increscens subsp. villosa
AATATCCATTAGGAATTTGTTCTCAAGTGGGAAAAATTAACCCAACTATCATAAGAACTAGAGATTGTGATCTTGGTGCACACCCATACTTTCAAATAGATTTCTAAGTGTTTTTCACCCATTTCCATGGCTACTTTAAGTTCCAAGAACACCATGGAAATGTTTAAGATCAAAGAAGAATGAGGATAAAGAAGATATTTGATTGATGACTCAACAAAAGTGTAGGTGGTTTATGTTTATTGTCAAGACTTGGTGGGTTTTCTTGGGTGATAAAGCATGTAGGAACATAGAAGAAATGGGGTTTAGAACACTCACAATGGGTGAGGAAGGAAAACCGAGAGGAGAGGTGGAGGTGGCGGCGGTCCGGCGGGGCTGTGGTGGTCCGGCAGCGGTGGTAGGGTGCTCGGCGGTGGAGGCTGGGGTGGTGGTGTTCGGCCGGTTCAAGGGAGAAAAGAGAGAGTGAGTGAGTTGGTTTTTGTGGTGGTGTGATAGTTTGATGGGTTTTGGTCTCCTCTTATAATCAAAGTTGGGTTTATAATCCATTGGTTAATAACCTTAATCAACACTAGAGAAGGTGTGTTGTCAACACCCCATGGCTCCCAACTTCCTTGATGTAGGTGATTAATTTTTATAGATCATTCAAGTATTTAATAAAAGATGGAGTCTTTTATAAAATATGGGAGGGTTAGGAGTCTCTAAAAAATTATAATTTTATAAAATATGGATCAAGTAAAAATAACTACCAAGGTGGTGAAGATTTGTTTTTATAAAAGTTGATGGGCTAAATTTTATAAAAATTCCATGGGCCAAGTCTTATTAAAATTAAAATATTAGAGGTTGGGCCGAAGCCCATTTGAATGTAGAGAAAAGGAACGGGCCGAAGCCCAATTGGATCTCGAGTGGGGCTGGGCTGGTCAGCGGCTGGGCTGGTTCGGGCTGCGTGGGGGTAAGCGGGCCGGGGGTTGGGCTTTCCAAGTGGGCCGCAAGGAGTGGTGTGGCCGGGTTCGGCCCAAAGCCAATCGGGCCGCGGGTCGAGTTCCGGTTCGGTTCGGTGACTCGGTTAGTCGGACTGAGTCATCGGGCCGAGTTTCGGGTTTGTTGGAATTGTTTTGGGCTTATTAGGCCTAACCGGACCCAATAAGGATAATGGGTTCCTCGTTAGGCTAAGTCTTGACAACGTAACATTTTTTTATCACATTTTTAAGTTCATAAAATGTTTTAACGATTTATATCGGTTTAGATAAAATATAAAATGTCACATTTTATATTTATTTTTATTATTGAAGTTCCATATTTGAAATATGAAAACTTTCATATTTTACGGGTATACAAACGCGGGTTTTAAATCAGTTATCAGGTTATTATCGAAACTAATTCATTTAATCATATAATTAAAACGAATTAATATTTAAATTGAAAAGTCAACGGAGAGAGGTTCGACCTGTTTTGAACGAGGTGTCACAACAGGGGGTTGTAAGTCAAAAGAATGATGGTTTTCTTTTCAATGTGCAGCTTGTAAGTTGGCATTTTGTCCTCATTAATCCATTTAGCTTTAATTTTTTGCACCTAAGAAAGTAAGGTCTACCCACCCTACATTAGGTTAAGAATTTTGAACAAGTTTTTTTAAGAGATGGATGGGAGGGAAAGAAGAAACGTAAGGTAGATGGGAGGTGGTGTGTTGTATGGATATTTTACTAAGTGGGTATTTATTGAGTCATTTTGGTGAAAGCCGGGTATACTTCGGGTATAGCGGGTATAAAACGAAATGAACAAAAATTACTTTTTTTTATTAAAACCACTTTAATAAAAAAATAGTGTTTAATATTAACTGGTTCATTGGTGATAGTTAGGTATATGTTTAGACTAGAACAAATAATAATAGCACATGAAACGTTCGCGTTAAAATAAAGATGAGACGTAAATATATTTTAACCATAAAAATATATTAATAGGCGTTTAATATTTATCGATATATTTATTTCACCTATCATGGAAAACGTCACCAACGTCCGTGTGTCGGATAGATCGCGTGTGTGACCCGGTAAATTCCTAAACTACCGACGCGTGATATGAATGTAATGGATATGCTATGTCATGCAATGCATAAATTCATGCAAGATAAATTCATGAAATATGTAATGTATGCTTATTGGATATATCGGGAGCGAGAATGACCTGAAAGTTTGACGGTTGTCACAACCTCCTACCAAGGTCTTGGTTGTGTACTTATGCAACGTGACAAGGTTATCGCCTATGCTTCCCGATAGTTGAAAATTCACGAGAAGAACTACACTACCCATGATTTGGAACTTGGAGTTGTTATCTTTGCTCTTAAGATTTGGAGACACTACTTATACGTACTGAATGCAACATTTATACCGATCATAAGAGTCTTCAACATATCTAAAAGCAGAAGGAGTTGAACATGAGACAACGTTAATGAATTGAACTACTCAGCGATTACGACTGTGAAATCCTGTACCATCCTAGAAAGGCAAACGTTGTAGCAGATGCCTTAAGCAGGAAAGAGCGTGTTAAACCCATTCGTGTCCGTTCTCTTGAAATCATTGTTCATACCGGTCTCGCCACCCAAGTGCAAGCACCGCAAGCTGAAGCCCTCAGAGACGAAAACATTCAAGATGAATGTCTGCGAAGCATGGAACAACATCTTGAAGCTAAATCTGATGGATTACGATACTTCATAAAGCGGCTATGTATACCAGTATATGGAGGACTTAGGAGCTTAGTCCTCGACGAAGCTCACAAGACCCGATATTCCGTTCACCCCGGAGCTGATAAAATGTATCATGACTGGTGTATGATATATTGGTGGCCCAACATGAAAGGTGAGCTCGCTAAGTATGTTGATAAGAGTTTAACCTGTGCCAAGGTTAAAGCTGAATACCTGAAATTCTTTGGTTTTCTCGTTCAGCCAGTCATTCCCGAGTGGAAGTGGGAAGTATGGCTATGGATTTTATCACCAAGTTACCGAAGAATCGAAACGGTAACGATTCTATCTGGGTAATTACTGACCGTCTGACAAAATCCGCCTATTTCTTGGCCATGAAGGATAAAGATTCCATAGAGCATTGGCAAGGCTCTATATGAAAGAAATATTCTCCCGTCATGGAGCCCCGATTTCTAATTTTTTTTGACAGAGATAGCCATTTCACCTGTCATTTCTAGAAGTCATTGAACAAAGCCATGGGTACCCAACTCGATATGAGTACAGCCTATCACCCGCAAACTGACGAACGGAGCGAACGAACAATTCAAATGCTCAAAGATATGCTACAAGCCTATGTCATTGATTTTCTTAACAATTAGCATGACCATCTACCTCTGTGTGAATTTTCGTATAACAACAATTACCATACCAGCATTCAAGTGCCCCGTTTGAAGCACTTTACGAAAGAAAGTGTTGATCACCGATCTGTTGGTTCAAAGTTAGAAACAGCCAACTAACAGGACCAGAGGTAGTAATCGAAACAACCGAAAGAATCTCTCAGATTCAAAACCGCCTGAAAGCCATCCGCGATCGTCAAAAGAGTTATGCAGATAATCATCGAAAGCCTCTATCATTTGAGAAAGGCGGCAAGGTTATGCTCAAGGTATCACCATGGAAAGGCGTAATTCATTTTTGCAAGCGTGGTAAGTTAAACCCCCGTTACATAGGTCCATTTAAAATCTTTGAAATAGTCGAACCTGTCGCATACAGACTACTATTGCCACCCGAGCTTAACAACGTTCACGATGTCTTCCATGTTAGTAATCTAAATAAGTTCCTTGCCGATGAGTCCCTAGCCATTCCTCTTGATGAGATACATCTCGATGAAACACTGCAATTTGTAGAAGAACCTGCTGAGATCGTAGATCGTGCCGTCAAAAAGTTGAAACGTAGTCGGATACCTCTTGTTAAAGTTCGCTGGAACTCATGCCGTGGTTCTGAGTTTACATGGGAACGTGAATATCAGTTTCGTGCCAAGTATCCCCATCTTTTTCCTGTAGGAGACCCTCAACCTTAATGCCAAGCTAAATTTCGAGACGAAATTCTCTCAACTGAGGGAGGATGTGACACCCCGTAGGTGTCGATGGTCTACACAATAATATATACTTATGTGCTACCTGTTTAATTTTAATAATTTAGTTCCTTTACATGCAAACATAGTCGTATTTCCTAGATAAAACAATATCTTACACGAATGGTAGCTGGAATTTCAATAATAAACGTTAACAACAAATCGTTTTACGTTCAATTTAATTATAAACAACATCGTCATCCTCCATGATAAATTTGATTACATGCATGACGTGTACGTCGTCCATGCAAGTCATCACCTTCCTGTTTTAAAATTCATGCAAACGATAATTATTATCGTACAAACTCGATCCTTATTAGTTATATTTCAACGTGTTTAATTTCCTTTATGTTTCCCGATCAAAACCGATTCGTTTACTTTTTTATTTCTCGAACTCGTCACCATTTCCTTTTCCTTTTTTTTTTGTTTCCTCGCAACTGCCTCCCTTCCTTTTTCGTTTTCTTTCGTTCGACCTGGCCTCCCACCCGGACTCGAACCCTTGATGTTGTTCCCATCTCCTTTCCTCTCTTTTTCATGACCGGGATTAAACCCTTCCCCTTGCCATCTTTTTTAAACACTCCATGCACCACCATCTTTTATTTGTAACACACAAAGCCCCAACATCCTTCTAATATTTTTGTACCCTATAGTTGACTTCAAGATGCCATTTCAATAACCTTTCAAGATCCTTACACGCCCTATGACTATGTAGGGGGGATTTGTCTCACAACACAACAAGACTTTTATCCATTGGATATTGTTTTCCCTCCATGAGCACTCACTTCTCCCTTTCCTTTGGTTGCAACCGTGAGCCATCACCACACACCCATACACTTTAAACTTTAGAACCACATAAACTCCTCTTGTGTGTATGTGTGAATCGGCCCAAAGGGGTTCTCGAACACGACCCCTTCCTCTTCTTTTCGGCCTAAACACACACCTACCCCCACTAACCATTTAAACCCCACTTAAACACTTATACATACAAGTGTTATAATCCCATTTCAATTCCAAACACCCCAAACTCCCTCTCGGTTCTCTTCCCTTGTCGAACCGAAACATAAGCACACCCAAACATCTCCCTTTTCTTAACTCACTCATATATAAACATCATAAACCAACCCTAGTCCCCAGACCTCACTTAACATTTCAAGAATCCTCTCCTTTCTCCCTCTCCTCTCCAAACCGTTAACTCTCTCCCCCTCTACTCTCTCTAAAACCTCTAGCAAACCGCACATTACTTGGTGCTAAAGGAAGCTAGGAGCAAAAGAAAACCAAGAATCATCATCCTCATCATCATTTTCGGCTCATAACTCAAGCTAGTAAGTAATAACCTACACTTTCTTCATGAAACCATGTTCTATTTCATGTTCTTAGTTCCTTTTCATGTCTAAATGACCTCCATGACAAGTCTTGACATACATTGGTGCCTAAACACACTTTAGTGACATAAAAGTTTACTTACTTGTAACTTTGTTCATGTTATTATGTGTAGAAAGCTACTATACACTTATGTTACTTATTATTATGCAATATTATGCACAAAACATAGTATATTGAAGTTATTACACAAGCCCTTGTATGGATACCAAAATATGTAGCTTACTTTGAACATATTGCATGTATTGTGGCCATATTGTGATTTTGGACCCCTTGGTACATATGACACGTTATGGACACACCAACATAGTCAAAATATGTTACATTGAACTTTATCAAGGTTACATGTGCTCAAAATCATCATAGGAACTTTTAGAACACAAAAGTACATGTTAAAACACTTAGAAAATTCATTTGGATGCAAAACTTTTTTACCAGAAAGTTTGGACAGAAAAAGAGATTATTTTTGTGATAAAAATGATGCCTAAATGTTACCAAAGTATTCCTTATCAAATTACTTGAATTTGAAACCGGGACTAAAACCGACACCCAACGGGCACAGAAACTTGATTTTTGACAAAGACGGATAAATATCACGTATTTGGCAATTATCGCGAAAACGCTCGTTTATTACTATTAAGACAAATTGACTAAATTTTATATGAAAGATTTATTATTTTGCTACGATATTTATTTACATAAATATTTATCAACTTTAAATAATTTTTGGGAATATTTATATTTTATTTATTTAAAATATATATAAAACGTTATTTCCAAATAAACGCAAAATCGGATATTACACAAGTGTAGTTGACTTTTACAATCGTTTAACCCTAAGGCTATCATGATGTCAAGACTTGACCAACCAAATTGGAGTGACTTAGATCTCAATCCAATTCAATGAAAACTGAATGTATTATTATTATTTAGGACAGCATTTCTCGGTTAACTGCATCACTCATACCGATCACTGAACATGTGAATTTTTCATGGCCCTTTTTTCTCTTTAACTATTTTCAATTACCTGGGGAGAATTCATACTTACTTTTACTATGCTAGACAATTAGACATTGTAAACGTATCTGTTACATGTGTTTTTCGTTTGTCCACACTTGTCATATCATGTTCATTCATGCTATAAGCAAATCCCACTATTAACTGAATCCGATTAATTTTTCACGAGGAACAGTAACTATTTGAAAGATCTATTGGGTAAACGCCCCTACTCTGATTGGTCGCTCCAATCGTGACTCCGTTCTAATAGTCAAAGAGTACAAACAGTTATATCAGGTTTTATGGTATCAACTGGAAAAAGATACTAGGGAATGGTTATCAATTAGTTTCGGAATTCAGTGTTCATGGTAGAATTTCTACAACTCTAAGCTAATATTGTCAACAAGTAGCATAAACTGTTTTCACACTGGCTTTCTACTTGAACTTTTACTTCTAGCAACTTTAAACCTGTGAAACTCACCAACAAATTTATTTTGTTGACCGTTTTCTTATATGATCAGGTACATCAAATATCTGCATGCATCTTTTGGACTTGTCTTATTGATCATGTAGATTCTTTAGCTATGATTGGAGTAGGAAAGATAACCATTGGAGATTTTCTCAGCATTACACCTAACGGTGTTATGTTTTAAAATCTTCTGAAACTAATGTTTTGGTGAAACGATGTTTGATCAAACGAGATGTTTTGTAAACTTTAATTCTTTATCCTACTCATTACGAATCCAATGTGTAATGATTTATGAAAACTCCACATTTTACTCCAATTAAACTTAACAAATCCAAACGGCTCTAGTTGTTGAATCATCCAGAGTACGTTCTTGACCTTGACTGTGATACAACTGTTTCGCTCCCGACAAATATTTACAGGATGTGACATATATGAGCATCGGTAATGTCTTTAGGTTGCATTGTCAGTTAGACCGAGAACAGTTTGTGTGTATGTGAATATGTCTCTGGTAGTTAGTTCTACCGAAATCCCCTTTCATTTTTTGTCATTCCTAACCTAACCCTTGTAGTCGGGTAAAGAGTGGTACCGTCATAATAGACTCAGTTACCGAGAATGTATTTCCATTCTCAATGAAAATTATTATGTCGTCTCTATGCTTCGTTTCAAATATTAAAATGTGGTGATTATTAATAAAACCCTTTTAAACTGCTATTTTCTTAAAATTAATAAGTCTCTTCTAATTTTTAGACGATATTCCCTAAAGTAAGGGAAACTGTAACATTTGTATTTTTACCGGTTATAAAACCCGACCCGTTTTAAAATTTTACGTCTACCCGATTTGAAAATTGCAAAGTAGCAGAAGAATTCTCGGATGTTTATAGCCTAGATCATGTTTTAAAATAATTTGTAAATATTTTTCAAAATAAAATACTTAACTAAAAACAATTGGATTCCTTGAATCTAAAATAATGCAATTTCCAGTTTTTACGAGATTCTGGTACGCGATTCGTCATTTACCGGGAATCTCCTATTTGAGTGCCGTAAGTCAAGTTAGGCATAATTATGAACCTAATAATAATTATAATGTCACTAGTCATCACACACTTAATCGAGTCACGAAACATTGGTGAATTGACCAAAATCAATACGTACGTCAAAACCGACCAAAACGCGTGATCAAACCTACTTTGTGCATCCTTAAGAGTTAGGTGACATATTTATATTTTTTTTAGTGGATTAAATGTGGTTAACATGATGGGATAATTTATTGGGTGATTTGGGTGAAAACAGGACTCGAAAACATCAAAAAATGAAGAACTAGGCACACAAAACGAGGAATTGAACAAGTTAACACTCGGGGAAGCTTAGGCGTAGCACCTAGAGCATATAAATGCTCCAAGCGATACGCTTGGAACATGTTTTTCAGCAAAACTTTAATTTCTCCCTATATAAACCCCATTAGCCCCCATGCTCCTCATTTCTCACCACCTAAACCTCTCAAACGGCTGAAATGAGCTGATCTTCATTCCACCTTGGTTTTGGAGCCAAATCATTAATGATCCAAACTTGTTTCACCGCATTTCTTCTCTTCTTTTTGGTTTTTGGTATGTTCCTTTTAATCCATTAAAATTACATGTCAAGATCTGAGCTTTATCATGCATTTAGGTTAGATTTGTGCCATACATGATGTATGATGATAGATCTATGGATTATTTGATCAAGATTGCAGCTATATGATCGATTAGGGTTAGATCTATGTCATGCATGTTGATTCTTGTTAGATCTATGTGATTCATGATCAAGATTGCATTTTTATGATGGATTAGGGTAGATCTATGTCATGCATGTTGATTCTTGCTAGATATATGTGATTCATGATCAAGTTGCATTTTTATGATGGATTAGGGTTAGATCTATATCATGCATGTTAATTATTGCAAGATCTATGTGATTCATGATCAAGGTTGCATCTTAATGTTGAATTAGGGTTAGATCTATGTCATGCATGTTGATTCTTGCTAGATCTATGTGATTCATGATCAAGGTTGCATCTTTATTTTGAATTAGGGTTAGATCTATGCCATACATACTTGTTATTGACTCTATGTGATTCATCACCAAGATTTGATTTTTATGTTGTATCTTGATGTTAGATCTAGGGTTACTCATACTGAAATTGTATGAATTATATTGCATGATATCATCTAGCTATCATGTGAACCTTGTATGCTTCATGAGTAATATGTATATCTCTAGGACATTATGTTTGTATCCTTAGTCTAGGATTAACCCTCATCAACGTACGTATCACCGTCACCAACATGTCGTAGAGTCGTTTGTGTCACTGTGAGTGTGAAGTATAATTATTTATTTAATTACTTCTCTATCTCATCTAGTCCTCAAGGTCCTCTTTGGTTCCAATCGTCTCATTTCGTGGTGTCATTATCTCATTAGTGTCTCCATACCAGGTGAGTATTCATAGCCCCTTTTCATTTATCGTATTGGGGTATAACATGTACACTATATCAAACCTCAAATATGTATTTCATTACTCTCAAATTTCATGCGAACTCTATAACTGTTATGTGTGTTCTAGTATGTTGAACTTGTGTGGATAAGTATTGTGTGGATTATTATTGTTGTGGATGGAATTTATTTCAATTTCAATGTCAATTTTAATGCGTAATTATTAACACTAAAAAGACCAAGGTTACAATAATAGATCTATTGGGTTGGCAGCCCACCTGACTTGACCGGTAATTGGTGTTGGGTGATTGGAAGCCTTGTTTATCAAGGGTTGGATTACGCCACTCTATGTGTAGTATTTAATGTTTGTTTATCATATGATTGCGCTTAACTCATTGACTCGCATGTTTTAATCTAAATAATATATCAAAACTATGTTTACTCACCAACTATTCGTAGTTGACCTTTATTTTGTACATGTTGTAGGTTTCGTTGCAAGAAGGTGATTTCATGATTGATGACACCATAGGATTCGTGCGGACTTAGTGTAACCTAATTAATAGAGTTATACATTCCTGTAATTTTACGTGAATTGTTATATGTATTATCTGAGCTATATGAAGTGGGCTGATTAAGGATATCGCAACAATTAATAGTGTTGTGTGCAACTAGACAATCAATGTTCCGCAATGTATTCCGTCATCGGTTGGGGTGCGACAAACATAAGTTTCAAATCGCTTTTTCCAGTTATGATGATCTTAAAGTTTCAGCAATTTGGGTACTTTCTGACTTGTACCAATTTCATTTTCATAATTGAGCATTGCTTCCATTGAAGATTGAATAGCAGCTAACGCTTGGAAATCATGCATTTTGAAATAATCAAGTTTCTGTCCCAACGAACCAAGATTGTCTTTTCCCCAACGAACTCAATGATCAACAAAGGAACAAAGAATTCAAAACTTAAATGAAAGAACCAGAATGTCAATGAGCAAACAAGAATATCAACGAACAAGGACCGAATGAAAGTTCACGAACCAAAACTTAGTAACGAACGAACTTAGAAAGTATGAATTCTCAACGAACGAACCAAAACCAACGAACAAACAACGGATGAACTAAATTACACCAAACGAATTGAAGAATGATCACTCAACGAAGTGAAGAATGAGCACTCAACGAAGTGAAGAATTGTCACTCAACAAAGTGAAAAATGATCAACGAACTCGTTGTTCGTTGGTCTGTAAATCAACGAACTGGACTCAATCACTCAAATTTTTTTGGAAATTAACAAATTCGAATGAACATAAATGCAAGAATGTAAAATTAAGCAATATAAGACAACAGGAATGGTTGGAACTTAGAAAAAATCAACAATGATAGAAACTAGGAGAAAATCATTTGTGAAAGTTTAGCTTTTTGACCAAATTAACACCAAGAAGCAGGTAGATCAAACCAAAAGCGCGCTCTGATACCACTTGTAAAAACATTGATCGGATCATCTACTCGCGAGGTATCAAGATCTAGACATTGAATTGCATGAACTGACAATGTAAATAAGAATCAATTGTTTTATGATGAACACACACCAATACATTGACTCTATACAGATAAAACTCACACATAGACTTCCTCTCACCAGACCTCTCTGTTTTCTATCTCAACTATTTGTGAATGAAGACACTTAGAGTTATATATACTAGCCTCACTGCCAATGAACCAACACAGTCAACGAACCACAGGTTTGTTGCTTGTTCGCTGGTGAGTCTAAGATACACAATTCCATCACTCAATGTCTCAACACAATCAACTCTAAAAACTAACACTAACTGACTAGATACATCACACGACACACAAATTTATGCTCTAGCAGGAGTCACATCATCGAAGCAAAAAGAAAGGGATCTAAATTCAAAAAAATCAAAACTGAATATGGAGTGACGATCTTGGATTCCGAATATGGTTGTTGCGATCTCATTGAGGGCGACTTGGAGGAGAATCGAGAGTAGTGGTTGAATGAAGTCGACGACTGAATATGGTTGCTGCAATCTTGGATTCCGATATAGTTGACGACCGATTTAGGTGAATCACCTTTTGGAGAGCTACGAGAGTTATGAACGATTAATAAAGAATGGAGGAGATTAGGGTTCTTTGTTAGTAACCGGGTTATAACACATATGGGTCGGGTATTTTTTCAGATCCGTGATTTTTTACTTTTTGTCCGCTTTGCCCGACGATTTGGGCCGAAAAACTAAGAAAAGCAATGGCGATGCCACATGTTCTTTTTTCAACCGCGCAGTTGACCATTTTTTTTGTTTATTAAATAGTATAGATAAATCACTAAAATGATTTCCACATGTCCTTCTTTTCTAGTGGTCCACATCAGTACTGTCACAGATCAAAAGCACATTTAATTATCAATTTATTAAATTATCAATTAAAAATAATTATTAGTTTTGTCCAAACTAAATTTCTATTAAAAAAACTGACAAACTTAATGTAGTAGATTTGATAAATTTATTCAATAAATTTGAGTCTTTTTAGGGAAGCTAATATAAAATTTATCAAACATAATAAATTTTCTTTAATTTATTAAACTATCAATTAATCTTTCATAATGAATTAAGTCATTTTATAATTTTCAAATTCCTTCATTGTTTTTTTATATATTTATGAAATCTACTACTTTAATAAGTGAGCATTTCTCTGGACACGTGTCACTTTCTTAGGCATTCCCCCTTCTCTTTTCGCGCCTTTAATCGCTCCCACCGAAATCGCTCACCCTAATTCATTAATTAGACAATCGTCTGATCTTCCATGCCGCCTCATCATCATCACACAACAATCGTCTCATCCTCCGTGCTGCGTCATCATCATCGCTTTCCGTTAGGGATCCGAAGGAACGGCGCATTGAAGCGCAATTGCACAATCGAGAAGGTCTCATTAAACCTAATTTCCGTTTCCTTTGCCTTCCTTTGCTGCCTCATCATCATCGCCTCATCAATGGCCTCGATTGGGGATGTTAACCGCCGTTTTCTCCACTGGTCGTTCCTAAATCAAATGCCCTATAAATCGCCGTCTGTCTCCATCCTTCATCTTCATCGCGTGGCTCTGCAATTACATTTATCTGCTTCCCTCCCTCTCTGCCGTTTTAACGTAGGTAAGTTGTCTCTTTTCTTTCTTTGATTTTAGTTGTATCTTGAAATCGAAAGTCTGTTTTCTGTGAAGAAAAGAATAGGTTCTGCCATTGTGTCATTATCAATCAATTATAGTTCAAACACTAGGTTTGGTTCGTGGTGTTCATGTTCCTTGATAACCGTTGATGGGAGTGTCAATAGTTTAGTTTGTAACAGATTTGCGTTGAAGGTCTCTTTTCTTTCATGTTTTTTTGAAGTACAAAATTGCCATTTTGGTTTTAGTACCCTTGCTTAATGTTTAACCAATAATGAGGTAAGTCTTAGGTTATCATAATTATTTTCCATGTTGGTTCATATGTATATCATGTATGTGCTTGGTTTTATATGTATTATGAAGTTATTGAAGTTGTTATACATGAGAACCGATCTGAACTGACTTTTGTTTGGGAATCCACTTTGTTCCTGCTTCAAGTATCATTTGTACACCCTGTTGAAATTTTCTTGGATAAATTGTAATTTGGATTTTGACTTTGACCTTTATTGAATTATATAAACTAAAATTATTTGCAGACCATTATGAAATTTTCTTGGATACATGGTAATTTAGATTTTGAGTTTCACTTTTAGATTATGTAAACCTGTAATTCTTTGTAAACAATTATAATATTTTGTTGGATGATTAGTAATTTAGGTATATACATTTACCTTTAGATTATCTTAATGTAAAACTATTTGCAAGCCATGATGAGATAGCATGTTTTATATTTGAAATGGTCTTCCTTTGTCATGAACCTTAAGATTATCAATTTCATATTTGTGCTTTTTTAAGTTTCTCTATCTTTCAAGTTCAATTTTCAGGTGCCTCTCTCAGATTGTCTAAGTATAGTTTGTGAGCCTTTTTACAAAAACTGACACAAGCTACAACTTTGTGGTGAGCTTTGGGCTTTATTTTTTTAAGAATATATAAAAACCGCCATAACAATAATACCATGTCTGCACCCAAAAGTTTTTGTAAATAAATTTTGAACCTGTTGTTTGCCTATCAATTTCATATTTGTGTTTTTTTTTAAGTTTCTCTGTCATAGTTACAACTAAGCCAGAAAATATATGACTTGTATTGTATACGAATAAGAATCAATACATTGGAAAGAACTGGATTGCCAGCTTTGTTTTCAGGTCAATGGACTGCAACTCGATGACTCTCATACGCCAACTTGATCTCAAGAAAACCAACTTGCTAATGAAACACCGCATTATTCAGCTCCGAAGGCTGCCGGTGTTCTCCAATCCATCTGAAACCTATTCAAATGAGATGGAGCTACTGTTTCAAACACGTACGGCATTTCCCGGCTATTTATCAATGAAGATATCGAAGCGGTCGCAGATTACAAGGAGAGGTTAGGCCCTCACAAATTTCACCAACTATATAAATTGTATCATACTTTCATGAAATGTTTATGACCACGTTAACACATTTATATTTAGCTACTGTTGTTATTATCTTATTTCCTACTTGTGAAGATTTTATTTTGCTACTATTGGTCATTTTTGGTCATGCTGCTCACAATATATTGCTACTGTTGTAATTATCTTATTTCCTACTTATATGCTACTCACAATATATGCTACTCGCACATGTTCATAAAATCTTACACATAGTGTTCTTTTAGAATCAAATTAAAGTGGAAGCAATTGAGATGGAGTACTAAAACCACTTTAGATTCAGATTCATGCTTTACTTCTATAATAGTTGGTATAAATTTTATGGGCTTCTGTTCATGATATTCAGAGTGTTAAACCTGTTGTCTCAGATTTCTTATGTTTTCGCATGCTGATTATTAATCTGTTTATATTTTACACATGCTGATTAGAGTATTGACTAATGTTTAAAGATACAGTAAGGTGTTAACATGAGTTAATATTTATTTTTTAGAGTAGAATGTATTCTATGAGAAAAAATAATGTTGTAAATTTTGAGACTATAGAATTGAACAAAACAGCTCTTTTGATTTCAAACAGTTTGACTTTTAAATTCAAACAACAGATTAATAATAATGTGATTCATATTTTCATAATAACATGATAGAATTGAACAAAACAAATGAGTATAAACAATTAAGGCATGAACTTTATACTCATATGATTAATGGTTTTTAGATTTATTGTGTTTCAACTTATGTTTCTGTTTCTTTTTTTTATATATATAATTTCTTACAACTCTTACATATAGTCCAAAATTTAGAGACCCCTTAAATTATATAATTTGAAATGTTACAAGAACTAATATTTTAATATTAATCTTGATATAGGTGGTTGTATCATTTACTCTTGGAGAAACTACACAAATCTCAAGTGTGAAAGCAAGCATGAGAACTATATAACCGTCAAATGAGAAATAACCTATATAGTCAGTTGCGCATGGCTCAGTAAAACGTAGCTTAAATGAAGTTTACTCTGTTGGAGCGTCATTGGCTCGATCGACATTGAAGCCTCGCGTGGAGAACATTGTGGAGCACACTACTTATGAAAATATTACAAATACAACATCTAATGTGGTATACAAAGAAGTGTTAAGGGATTTGTAATTCTTACACGTTCAGGAGAATAATAAAAAAATTTGCATGTTCATCTAATCTATCTATATCTATACTTAGTTACATCCATTTCATGTTGGAAATAAATATTCTATAATAAAATGCTATACTCACAACATAAACTCAAAAAACAAGTGTACTACAACCGTTCTAACGATATTTACCTATTAGTGCTTCACTAAATACGTCCCGTGTAACCCACGGGTAACAAACCTAGTATATAATAACCATTGTAGTATCTTAATATAACATCGACCGGTTCTCATGATGGCCACACCCCATACCCTAAATATATTATAATAGATCGATCATGACAATGAAATAACGGGATGGCTTGCTGTGTGCAAAACTAAAACTGAACTCTCAAACCTTTTTCATCTGCAAAACAGTAATTTCCAATTTCCCAAGAAACATTCGTTTTTATATAGTGGACCCACGTGATTGCCGTAGCTGTGATCTTTAAAACATTTGGTGTGTGACACTCTCTTGTCATGTTAGCAAAAATACCTACCATTTTCTTTTTCTTAATTCACGGTGGATTTAAATAAAAAAAATTAAAAAAGAAAACCTTGTGCTAGAGGGTACCACTATTGTGTCACCTGTTGTATGTGGAGGCCTAAAAAATAATCATAAAAAAAGCTTTTTTTAATGCATG
Organism: Deinandra increscens subsp. villosa; assembly: GCA_039602395.1. Lineage (NCBI taxonomy): Eukaryota > Viridiplantae > Streptophyta > Magnoliopsida > Asterales > Asteraceae > Deinandra > Deinandra increscens. Next base: position 15,774 of record JBCNJP010000608.1, read on the forward strand.
GAGTTGAATTCTTTATTCTGATTTCAGTTTCTTACTTTAATATTTTAATTGTTATGTAAACTGACAACTTCATTGTAAATGATGACTTTTTAATTTAAGGTTACGAGTTTAAATTCTATGTAAGATGTAAGTATGATGAGTTTAGCCGTTAAAAAATATTTCACTTGTTTTGGATAGTGTTAATTTGACAAAAAAATTAAAAATAAAAAACCTTACACCATCTTTGTTCTGAAATTCTATAAAAACCATATGTATAAACGGTCATTTAAGGGCAGGCTGGTAGAGTGGCCCTTTGTTGATAGGCCTAACTTCGAGTACCTACTAATTACTAAATCATCATTTAACATGTATGAGTCCTTTTTCCAAATCAAACGGTATTCATTGTGTTGGTAAATGATGGTTTACAAATACTATGGATCATATTTGATAGTTACATACATACACATATGTATATATGTTTCATATATGCGTGGTTTGGAGCTGAAGGTCTATTTGGAAGCGTCTCATCTTTCATTTGTGGTATAGGTGACCTCTGTCTAAATCCTATTTTAATGTTATGCTATTATGCTATTGGTTCAACTTTAGTCGGTATGTTTTTATATTTTTGTAATTTACTTTATACAAAAACTGTTATACCGTTTCATAATATCTCAAGAAAATTAATATTCTTCCAATCATCAACATTAAATCAACAAGAAAAGAATTTAGAAATTCATAACCATGCTATGAATGATGTAAAGGCATCTCTACCTCACTTAAACATAATCAAACTCTTATAAAAAAAATTAAAATACAAATTGTAGTTATTTCTACTCATTTTTTTTTCTTTTCTTCTTCTTTTTAACGGCATTTCTAATCATCTAATTTCAAAGTTTTATAAATACTTTTCGTTTGATTTCATCTTATTAGCCCCTAAAAGCATGCATCTCCTGTTCGTGATTAATTGGTCAATCAATTCCTTAGGCAACTCTATCCATGTGCCCTAGATGTATCACGGGTGTCACAAGATTTCCAAATCAGAGGCTCACGGGTACCCCTTCACTATGTTTGACTTGTCAACCAATTTGAACCCAAATGCCCTCACTTGGAATTTGTCCATGAACCACAAACAAAAGATAATAGTTCGCCGGAGCGATGAAGCACGAAGGTGGCGCCTTCACCGTCACTTCGTACTTTGCCTTCCCAATAGCCGTGGTGGTGTTCCCACCTTCGAGGATCAGTAATCTTTGATTCATTGAAAACGAGTGTGTGTTAAAAGAAGGTGCCACCAGTGTCACCGATACTAATTCTAGGTTCACGTGACCAGAAACCATGAACTGGATATTTATCCGCTCCCCATACCCAAATTGGGTCCGGAAACTAGGTAATATCTTGGGTCGTGAGCTGGATAATCTTGGATCTAAGTACGAAGGCAAAAACGCCTCAAGTCTTAGTTCCGTAGGATATAAGACGTTTGTGAAATTATAATATATGTGAGGGTTGCTCCCGCCAACAAGCACCCGACCATCACGGACCAAAATTGCGGTAGAATGATACATACGAGGTATGGTGCTCGGGGTTTGAATCTCGAACCGGTGCCCTAATGGGCTATCAGGCCTATACACCACCGGGTTACAAACTGGGTTTCTCCCATATTCCCATCCCGCGCTACCCGCGGATCCACCATTAATAATCAAAACGTCACCGTTTGGTAACAACAACATGTCACCCATTACACGAGCAAGTGGCATGGTCTCCATGACCCATTTGGGATTCGGGTCGGATATTCTTATCCGAGCACAAGTTTTCAATGCTCCATCAAATTTCCCGTTTTGGGCATTTATAAACGCACCTTTGGGTGCCCCACCGCAAACCAAAACCTCAACCACACTCACATTCCCTTGTACGATTCGCAATGGAAGTAGTACGGCTGAGCCGGTGCTCGGATAATTCCTCGGGTGCCCGCCGGGTACTTGCGGGTATTTCTTGAGCACTTGGTTCCTTGAATAATCAAACAAAATCGCTCGATTGTTTGCAAATATGAACAGATTCCCATCCGGATTGAGAAACACGAAGGGGTATAAATTATTTTCAAGATTTGGATCGTTGGTTTGAACCAGAAAAGGCAAACTATATGCCTTTTCAGTAGGCGATATTTTAGGGTAGAACTCGTAGTTATACTGCCGGCGACCACCGATTATAATCTGGCGTCCTCCGGGAAGCAGATGATTAGTGGCATACCATCTCCGATTAGTCAATCCGGATTTGATTTCCTGCCAGTCGCAATCATCGCACGATTTGTAAACTCTAACGACATGGTCCCCGTCATTGAAGCCGCCGGTCTGGACGATGGTGCCGTCCGGGAGCAGCGAAGCCGAAGAACACCAGACGTCGGTTTGAACCATGAGAGGACGAAACGTATCGGAAAGGAGGTCGTATTCTATGGAGTGAGCGGTGCAGTCTCTCTTCAAAACGTAGTCGTATTTGTCCTCGCGGCATTTGCCGTGGGCGAGGGAGAGGTTGGAGGCGCCGAAGTCGGTGCGGTCGTAGATGAGGACGCGGTCGTTGGGGAGGAGTTGCATGTGCATGGCGGTGATGCCGATGTTTGATTGGAGGAGGGTCCAGTTGCTGCTGCTGATTGTGGGGTGGATATTGATTAGGATTAAGATTAGGAGAATGGTAATTAGAGCGGAGGCCATGGCCGTGGTAGGATTAGGGATGGACTGGTGCCGTCCAGATTTATAGAGGGTTTGTTGGGAGCGACAGAAATCTTCGGTGGATCAATCGCAGCATTCAGCTGACTTGGTAACAAGTCTTGCCAAAATGCAAATTAATATTATTATTATTATATTATATATGGGAGGTACGTGATTTAATTGGGGACAATAAATACAAGCGTTATTATAAAACATATAAATCCGATTCCACTTTTTAAGTATACATATATGGATAGACAAATAGACAATGATTATTACAAAGCGGAATTATAAGAAAAAACGTATGTCTTAATTTAATTTTATCGACGGGTTTATATATTTTTATTTCTTGAATACAAATGATTAATTTACATAAAAAAAAACTATTAAATTGATTATATGTTGTTTTACTATTGTTTAGCTGCACCCGTATGTGTAATGCTAAAGATGATTTGTACGTTTAGCTTTTATAACGAAACAAAATTCGATTATTGAAAATGATAGATGATAGATGATAGATTCGGTTTAAATCAAATGGACTCCTCACGTGTTTTCTTGACCCGCAAGATGTTAAGCGGTTACTAGTGGTCCCGCACAAATCATTTGGACCCCACAAAATAATCAAGAACTAAGGGGACCTGGATTCTATTGTAACACGTGTCACTCCCAGGCACAATCTGTATTCATCACCAAATCCAGGCTCTTTACTGACAACCGCTTCTAAAAGTGACTCCACTATCCATGCAACCCTAAGTACAAACACTTAGAGTTGCACATGTACAATCTTCATGCTCACTTAACACCCTCATCTTCACACACTTTCCTCTCCATTTACTCTCCACTCACTAATTCTCACGCCGGAGGGTTGTCGCAGACTCCCTTCCCTGCCCTGCATTGGCCCTAATGCTTTGTTACGTGTGCATATCCCGATTCTCAGCATCATCAAGCTCATTCCGTTGATCATATACAGAGATTGAGCTGAATTCTGTTTGATCCAATTCACCGGCCCAAAAATGTTTTCGAGTTAGGCCAAACATTGGTAGCTTTATTCACGTTGAATTCTTAGTTTCATCTTCATCGATTCTTTCTTTAATATTTGATCAAAACCCTCCAACCTCTCTGATTCCACCTATGCTTCGGGACGTAGTTCCTCGTACGACTGCAGCTACTAGTGGTCAACTACTCAACTATATGATGTTATTCTATCGACAATTACAGAATAAAACAAACCCTTTTAACTTCATTAACTTGAATGCTGATGATGACGATGATGGTGTCCATGTTATCGATCTTTACACATCCACATACACACAACTATTATAATCTTCCCATTCCGGTTCGCTAAATCCGGCCACTATAATGTCACAAAATCATGGTTCCTCTATCGTATGTGGTGTTTCCACCACCATTAGTCCCAC
>JBCNJP010000609.1:0-19810 GCA_039602395.1 Deinandra increscens subsp. villosa
CCTGAGTCATTTCTCAGTGTTCCAGAGATTGTAATTCTTATTTGTCGACTATAAATAGATAGTTTGTCTTTGTTATTTGTAACGAGTTGAGAGAGTTCTGATCTTAAGTGTGTGTTTTGTAACGGTGCTTCTCTGTGTCATTTCTCAGTGTTCCAGAGATTGTAATTGTTCTTCTAGATCAATAAAACAATCTTTAATTACGCGATTCGTATCTGAAATAGCTAGACCGAGTAGACGATCCGATGCTCACGAACTTTCAGAAGAGTTTTCGGGTGTTTATAACCCAAATAATGTTATTAAATGATTTATGATGGTTTTTCAAGACGAAATACTTAATTAAAAACAATTGGATTCAAATTGGATTATTTAAATTTAAAATAAAGCAAACCTGCGGGTTTTAGGCGATTTCGATACACGATTCGTCGTTTACCGGGAATCTCGTATTTGTGTATCGTAAGTCAGATTAGGCATAAATATGAATCTAATAATCATTTATAATGTCATGATGCATCACACACTTAATCGAGTCACGAAACGTTGGTGAATAGCCTAAAATTAATACGTACGTCAAAACCAACCAAAATGTGTAATTTGACCTAATTTGTACATCCTTATGAGTTAGGTGACATATTTATATTCGTTTTAAGTGGATTGAATGTGGGTAACTTGATGGGATGATGAATTGGGTGATTTGGGTGGAAACGGGAAACATCGAAAAACGGCAAAACGAGCACGCGAAACAAGGAATTGAACAAGTTAACACTCGGGCAAGTTCTAGGGGTATCTCCTGGAGCATACCAGCGATACGATTGGGACATGTTTTCCAGCAAACCCTAATTTTTCTCCCATATAAACCCCTTTAGCCCCCATACTCCTCATTCTTCTTCTCCTCCACCTTCAAAACGGATGCAAAACTCTGCCCCCTCCCCTTTTTCACTCCTTTCTTCAATCTTGGAGCAATTTCTTAAGGAAATCATGCCCTAATCATCCTCCTCTTCACCTTTCTTTGTGCATGTAAGTAATCTAACCTTGTTGCTTGAGTTTGCATGATCAAGATCTGAACTTTATGATGTGTTTAGGTTAGATTTGTACCATACGTGATGTATGCTGATAGATCTATGGATTATTTGATAAAATTGCAACTTTATGATAGATTAGGGTTAGATCTATGTCATGCATGTTGATTCTTGCTAGATCTATGTGATTCATGATCAATATTGCATTTTTATGATGGATTAGGGCTAGATAAATGTCATGCATGTTGATTCTTTCTAGATCTATGTGGTTCATGATCAAGAGTGCATTTTTATGATGGATTAGGGTTAGATCTATGTCATGCATGTTGATTCTTGCTAGATCTATGTGATTCATGATCAAGATTTCATTTTTATTATGGGTAGGGTTATATCCATGTCATGCATGTTGATTCTTGCTAGATCTATGTGATTCATGATCAAGTTTGCATTTTTATGAAGGATTAGGGTTAGATCTATGTCATGCATGTTGACTCTTGTTAGATCTATGCGATTCATGATCAAGGTTGCATCTTTATGTTGAATTAGGGATAGATCCATGCCATGCATGCTTGATATTGATATATTTATGTGACTCATCATTAAGATTGGATCTTTATGTGGTAATATGACTAGATCTATGTCATGCATGTATCTTGATGTTAGATCTAGGGTTACTCATGTTGAAATTGTAGGAATTATATATTGCATGCTATCATATAGCTATCATGTGAACCATGTTTGCTTCATGAGGAGTATGTATATCTCTAGGACACTATGTTTTCATCCTTAGTTAGGATTAACCCTCATAAACATATGTATCACCATTACCAACATGTCGTTGAGTCGATTGCGTCACTGTGAGTCGTGAAGTATAATTATTTATTTATTTACTTCTCTATCTCATTTAGTCATCAAGGTCCGCTTCGATTCCAACCGCCTCTTGGTGCTCTGGTTATTTGGCTATTACTTGACCCGTTAAGACGGGTCCTTGCCCTTGGTTTACCCCAAATGCCTCACTTGACCACAATTAAGCCTTGGAATATTTGGTTCTTTAACCATTTAAGATTTCCATTCTTTTGTTACTTGGCATGAGCTCTACAAGCCCATTTTAGCCATTGAATTTTCATACGTTATTCGATTCATCCGAATCCTTTCTATGGTCAAGTTTATCATTGGAGAACCTATTGGCTTTGAGCTTCACGGTTCCTAGAACCATTCGTCGCCCATTATACATTTCATAGTTTATTCTTCCAAATAGTAAAAACACATTTACCTATCTATATCATGTAACATAATTAATGTTACACATGCATTTGGTTCCTACAACCATTATCAATCAATTACCCATTTGGCCATTTTTATGGTCCCTATGAATCAATTAGTAAGTTCTATTCTTTGACTCATTATAATGAAATCTTTAAAATCATTCGACCCATTTAACCCATTAGCATGAATCCTACGATTCATTTACCGCTAATATCATGTATTTGTGTAACCATGGTTCCTATGAACCATTTGGTTAAGCATTGTTCTTTGACTCATTACATGCTTAGAGCTTAGCTCTATTTGTTTGACTTTCTAATTACACAATTAAGTAACTTGCCTTATAGGCCAAGTCTAACACTCTTCTAAGCATCATGCATTTTATATCATTGTAGCCAATATGAGTTATTTTGTTCTATATGTAACAAAACATAAATGTTACCTCGAGAGCTTTAACCATTACTACCCGGCTTTCGTCTGCTCCTTCCACTTTGTTACCTACTAAGGTTATCACCCATGTTAGGTTTATATCACAAATTATCAATATACAAGCAATTCAACTTGTTCACTCTTACTAGCTTTTTAAAACATGAATTCGTGTGCAACATTTTCAGCAGTGCTGCAGTGACAGTCCATTTTGACCATTTTATAAGTCTTTCCAGCATTCCATGTTCAAACATGAAACGTAGTAGACTGAATTACCTTTCCAGGCATATAAGGCACACCTTCTAACGATGTTTCTATGATTTTATACAATTTTTATAAAAACAGAACAGCAACTATATTTATTTCCAAACAGCATGCTGAGTAATCTGCATAGTTGCGGAAATCATCATTTTTGACCCACTTAATGACCGAATCAGCCTCTGATTTATAAAAGTGAGCTGAAGTCGGTTCAAAGAGCTTTCCAACCATATAAGCCACATCCTCTAACGATTTTTCTGTGATTTTATACAATTTTTATAAAAACAGGACAGTAGCTTAATTTTAACCAAACAGCATGCTGGAAAGTTGAGTGACCATATTAACGGGTCATTTTGACCCATTATACATCAGATTCAGCTTCTAGTGTTCAAACACGAAACATAGTATTCACAACAAGCTTTTCGACCGTATATCATCCATCCCAAACGGACATACGAGTGATCTTATACAACCCTTACAAAACAGCCCCACAACAAGATTTTTATCATTTTTATGGTTGCTTACAAGTCCATTTAACACATATTATAAGCATGGATTTCACATTCGATGCACATTGCTATTTCATGATTCTAGTAATGTAACATTCATACATTTATTCATTAATCCACATGATCAATCTCATTTAGGCATTTCCTCGAACACCTTGTGTGCATAATTCCATACATACATGAAATTCAATCTTTTGAACCTTTCTATCTACCGTTTAACACAAATTAGGTGGAATCCCTTCCAACCCATCATCAATTATACAAGTGACATCAATTACAAGCTAGAAATCCATCATTGGAACCAATTTCATGACCATCATAAGTAGTCATCTACCATGGATGTTCAAGTGCAAGAAAGTGATGCCTACTACACCAATTACTTATCAAGATAACAAGTTATGCTACAAATAATGTTCTTAACATCATATAACACACAATTTAAGCATCAATTGCAGATTTTTAGGTCTAATTTTCGTAACCACCCATGCAAGGTTCAAAGGGTTTTACTTACTTGACTCAATAATGGAGATGAGGGATGATTAACTACTCCAAAACCAAAGTTGCATGCCAAAATCGCAGCCTATACCTCTTGGATTGAAGAAATTTGAGAAGAGTAGAGTGGAGGGGGAGGAGTTCGATCTCCCAGTCGTGAATACGACCTCCCCTCCTTCTTTTTCCCTTTTTTGTTTATTCCACTATCACCAATTGACAGTTTTACCCCCTTAAGTTTGGTTCTTGATTTATCTACAACTAAAACTTATGTTTACCCATTACTTTGAGGTTTATTTAAAATAGACCTTATTTTACCTATCTTATACTTTAACCTCATGTTTTACATAAAGGGTTGAGTTATGGACTAACGTCCCGTCATTTATTTATGACAAAAATATTCATTCGGGTTTCGGGATGTTACACATGTTCCCACTGATTGTTGAATATTGCTACTGAAAATATGGTACTGATATTGTATATGTTACTGTTTATTTGGCCTCAATACCTGTAGGTCCTGAAAACTCCTGAAACACACGATATAATGATCTAACACGAGTGCGGAATCCTCGTGAGAGATTGATTCAAGAAAATAGTAGATGAAGAGATAAGATCTAATAGAAAGATCGAATCTTGAATGAAAATCAAGCTACTATTGAAGCAATGAGGCTGATCGTAAACACACACTTGATGAAGAAATCGTAAACTTATTTTAAACACACACTTGATAGAGTGGAAAAATCATGGAAATTATGCAAAGTATGTTCCTAGGATTTTTGTACTCGGCCCTTTCATACAGGGGTTGAATGATCCTGTCCACCATAAAGAATTCGGACTTAAAGGGGTTTATTCTTCAAGAACAATTGACGGTGCTAGCACGTTCATGCAGCAATACACTGTGTGCCTAAGTGAACGGGAACATATGCCATTTTTGCGCAATCTTGCTTCTCTTGTCAAAAGATTTTCTTTTGGTCGAGCTGGGCTGATGAGTCTTGCTGAATGTGTGGCGGCTGCTGCTGATGGTATTTCAACACCTGGAAAGAATGAAGTGGAACAGTGTGATGAAGATGGTACTTACAATGATAAGGCGGCATTACTTGATGATTTGAGATCTATTGTAGAGAGCAGCAAACAACATTTTAATCCTAATTATCGTCTTAAAGTGTGTGGAAAGATTTTGGATGCTACTGCTTCGCTGATGTCATCATCTGATGTGCCTTTTGAACCACTTCTTCACTTTATTTCTTCTTTCCCTCCGGACTTCCTTAATTATGGGGGTTTGTTAAGAGAAAAAGTTCAGGAATGGCTTCGAGGTTACAGAAAGCAAGTTTTTAATGGCATTAGTGGTGTCAATCTCATGAAAAAGCTTAATAATTTCCCTATAAGTTTCATAAAGCATAATCACCCGACCAATGATATAGTCAAATATGACGATGAAGACATGGAAATGTGGGAGAATAAAGCAAAAAGATGGGCACGTACTTTGTTTCTTATGATAGAAGAAGAACATCAGTTAGATTCTCAATTGCAGTTTTTTTCATATGCATGGCAGTGGCCTCTGCAAGATGAATGGTTACAGGGAGTGGCTACCAGTTAAATATATGATTCTCATCTCGAGTTTCATTCAAGAACTCCAGGAAATCAATAACAGAAAAGGTGTTATCACGAGTTCTATGGATACTTCTGTAATTATCGAAAACATCACTGAATCGTTTGCCATCATATTGGATGAAGTGGCTTCATATACCAACCAAGCATGCTCTGTTTTCTGGTCTGAGGAAGGTGGGGATATAAACTTGCCTTCATCCGTTACAGGGAGGCTAGGTGGACTTAGCCAAAGACGTTTGTCATCTTCTAAAACTACTGCTGTATTACAAGCTATAATATCAGTCAAGACGCTTGCATCTCTCTCTTCATATTGTGCACAATTTCAAGAAATGAAGTCTTTGATGTCTACTCTAGATGTTTTTTGGCAACTCTCCTGGAAGATTATTTCTTGCCCAAAAAGTAACTCGGAGTGGATGTGCCTGGAATCCCTGTTGTCGGTACCAAAGCATGCTCTTCAAAAAGGAGTTTACAAGGAGGATTGTGATTATTTCTTTTCAGATGTCGTGGTAAGAAAAATCTTCAATGATCTAGTCGACAGCCTTGAAAATGCTGGTGAAGGTTCTGTTTTGCCCATGCTAAGATCTGTCAGACTGGTACTGGATACTTTTGCGGTTTCCTCATGTGAGGGCATCGGTGTCCAGAGTATATGGCATTTGGTTCGTTCCTCTTGGTTATTACATGTTAGCTGTAATAAACGAAGGGTTGCAACTATTGCTGCACTTTTATCTTCAGTTTTACATGATTCAGTTTTTGGTGATATGGACATGCATGAGTTTAACAACACCCCAGGACCTTTAAAGTGGTTTGTTGAGAAACTTCTAGAAGAAGGAACAAGAAGTCCGCGTACCATTCGTCTTACAGCATTGCATTTAACGGGGCTGTGGCTTTCACATCCAAGTGCAATTAAGTACTACATGAAAGAGTTAAAACTGTTAACTCTCTATGGTTCTGTTGCTTTTGATGAGGATTTTGAAGCTGAAGTGACTGAAAATCATGATGCAAGGACTGAAGTATCAAACTTGTCAACAAGTTCTGATCCGGAGTTAACTGAGGTATTCATCAACACGGAGCTTTATGCAAGGGTATCTATTGCTGTTATGTTCAATAAGCTAGCAGATTTATCTGATAGGATGGTCTCAAACAATGAAGTCTCAAACATTCATGCTTCCTCACAATCTGGAAAACTGTTCCTGCTTGAGCTCTTACATTCTGTGGTGAGTGACCCTGACCTTGCAAAGGAGTTATATAAAAAGTACAGCGCGACTCATAGGAGGAAAGTTCGTGCATGGCAAATGATTTGTATATTGTCTCGCTTTGTAGATAAAGAAATAGTATCCCAAGTCATGGATCACTTGCATACAGCTCTTTATAGAAACAATATGCCCGGTGTTCGACAGTACTTGGAAACATTTGCAATTTATGTATATTTGAAGTTCTCCTCCCTGGTTGGTGAGCAGTTAGTTCCAATGGTTCGGAGATATGATATGAGAACTCAGGCTCTCTCATCATATGTATTTATAGCAGCAAATGTCATTTTACATGCAACTAAAGACACTCAATCAAGACATCTGGATGAATTGCTTCCACCTATTGTTCCCCTGCTGACATCACATCACCATAGTTTACGTGGTTTTACCCAGTTATTAGTATACCAGGTTCTTTCCAAATTGTTGCCTACTGTTATTTCTGATGCTTATGGGACACTCCCACTAGAGAAGAGGTGTTTTATGGAATTAAAATCTTATTTAGAAGTTAACTCTGACTGTGCACGATTGAGAGTATCAATGGAAGTTCATCTTGATGCTTTTGATCCATGCACATCCATAACACCAGCTGGAATTTTCAGCAACCGAGTTGATGACATTGAATTTGAATGTGCTCATGTATCCCTCTTAGAACGTGTGATTGACTTTTTAAATGATGTGAGAAAAGACCTCAGATATTCAATGGCTAAAGATGCAGTTCAACTGAAAAACGAACAGATACATATGCAAGACTCCGAGTTAATTGGTCAACTCAAAGAGGAAGCAGCTGCAAAAATGCAAAATGATTTGTCTTTGGATTTCCAGAAAAAAGTTATCATCTCCAAACATGAGAAACAAGATTCACATTCAAGTTTCAATGATCCTTATAATTCACTGTTGGATGTGGAGAAAGAGGACGGGCTTCTTGATCAGTCACTGAGAGCAAGAAATATTGCAATGGAAAAACTTAAAGCAGGCCGACAGCAAATCATTCTTGTAGCTTCATTACTTGATCGTGTTCCTAACCTTGCTGGATTGGCACGCACATGTGAGGTTTTTAAAGCAGCAAGTTTAGTGGTTGACAATGTAAACATTTTGCAGGATAAGCAGTTTCAACTTATCAGTGTGACTGCAGAGAAGTGGGTTCCTGTAATAGAGGTACCTGTAAGCAATGTTAAGGGTTTCTTGGAGAAGAAGAAACAAGAAGGGTTTTCTATCCTTGGTTTGGAGCAAACAGCCAACAGTGTTGCTCTTGACCAATATGTATTCCCGAAAAAGACGGTTTTGGTTGTTGGTAGAGAAAAAGAGGGCATCCCAGTGGAGTTGATTCATATATTGGATGCTTGCATCGAAATCCCTCAGTTAGGAGTTGTGAGATCACTCAATGTTCATGTCAGTGGTGCCATAGCTTTATGGGAGTATACTCGACAGCAAAGATCACGATAAGCAGTGTCCGCATCTGTCTATTGTTAAGTTTTTTTTTTATATATTTTATTTTAACGTGAAGCCCCACTTTCAGCTGTGTTTTTCTGTATCATTATGTTTTCTCATAACTTGGAAGTTTTATGCGATTTTTAGTCCAAAAAAAAAAAAAAAAAAAAAAAAAAAAAAAAAAAAAAAAAAAATACTCCACCAGACATTTGATGACTGGTCTTTGGGTTAGAAGGTAATTATCATCAGTTCAGATGATTCAAATTAATATTATTTTAACCAAAAACCCTAATATAGATTACGGGTTTTCTTATAAAACTTCCCCTGAACCCAAGACCTTTAAAGACTTCCCCTTAGCTGATAACTTCCCCTCAGCTAAGGACTTCACCTGAGATAATACATATTATCCTCGAGTTCCCTTCGGATACTATGTATTATGGAAGTCTTTTCGGATAATAAGTATCATCCTTGAGTTCCCTTCGGATAATACTTATTATCCCCTCTCGAAATTGTAGAGGCTAGATTATGAGGCTTGTAATATTAAATAAGTTGGGCTGGGCTTAGCGGGTTTCATTTAGTTTAGTAGGCTACTTTATTTGGGTTTACTATTGGGCTTATTAGTGTTTATGATTGGCCCATGTGCATGTAAGAGGTGGTATAAATACCACCTCATGTTTATGATCAATGTAAGCCTTGGAGTTGCAAGTTTACGATTTCTTCATCAAGTGTGTGTTTACGATCAGCCTCATTGCTTCAATAGTAGCTTGATTTTCATTCAAGATTCGATCTTTCTATTAGATCTTATCTCTTCATCTACTATTTTCTTGAATCAATCTCTCACGAGGATTCCGCACTCGTGTTAGATCATTATATCGTGTGTTTCAGGAGTTTTCAGGACCTACAATTGGTATCAGAGCCAAGAATCTTAGATTCGAGGCTCTCACGATATAGATTCAAGTGTTTTTCTGGGTTTGTATTCGATTTCTGTTAAAGATTTGAAGGTTTCAGGGGTTTACGACTGAGTCTGCTGCTGTGTTCTTCGAGTTCAGGGTGATTACGACTGTGGTTTCTGGGTTCCTCTTGAAGATTGCCTGTTTACGAGTTAAAGATTTAGACTTTGGTGTGTTTACGACCCGGAAGAAAGGAGATTACGACTGTACTTGCGTTTACGACCCGGAAGAAAGGAGATTACGATTGTACTTGTGTTTACGACTTTGCAAAGTCGTAAAGGGTGTTTACGATTTTTTTGAATCGGAATCAAGTGATTACGACTCCGGCGGTCGTAATCGAAAATCGTAATTAGTGTTTACGACTGTTTGAGGCGGTGGAGGTGTTTACGATCGATCCAGCTGTCAAAAATCGTAAACGGGTGTTTACGATCGGAAATAGAGTTTACGATCGGAAACAAGGTTTTGCGGCAAAAAGTCACTTTTTCTCACTTTCACGGAAACGGGCGTAACTTTTGACTCGTTTGGAGTTAGAAGCTCAAATTTTTACACGACGTTCGTGACATCAAGCCCCAGAATTACCCCAGCCTTTAGGCCAGGGGAGCTCATTTGGACCCCCAAATTCCACTCCGAAGGCCTCCGTTTTTCAGTTTTAAGTTTTTGATACTATTTTTGAATAGTGTTTTTGCCGTTGTTGCCACTTTTGCCGTTTTTGCAGATTTTTCAAGATTTAAAGAAGCTGCATATCTAAAGAAAGAAAATGAGTTCGGTTGAGAACAAGGATGATTTTGAAGCTGAAATTGACAATACTGAGATATGCCCCAATCCCACCTGTGCTCGTATAATTCCTGGACTTAGGCGAATTTGTAAAAATTATCAATTAGAATTATTTGAGATAAAATGTGAGAGGAGTTCTTTTAAGGGAAGATGGCAAAAGAGTGAGGAGAAGGTAAAAGCTCAGAAGCTAGACATAGTGAAATATCAAAAGATGGCTACTGAGAAGTCTATCCTGTATGACGAAGCTAAGTTAAAAATAGCTGACCTTAGTAAACAGGTAGATGAATTGACTCATATGAACAATGAAATGCAGGTGAAATTAGATATGAATCAATTAAGGAATAAGAGAATGCTTCAGGCTGGAAAAGAACTGTCTCAGGCTGTTATTTGTGGTCAAGTAGGGAAACACACACCAGGATTTGGGTCAGAAAAGTCTGACAAATCCTTGGCTGCAAATGCTATTATTCCCTCACCTATACCTAGAGATATCATAGGAATGCTCTATGAGGAGGATCAGGAAGATAGATCTGACTCAGGAGTGCATGAAGCAGGACCTCCGATGGATAGTGTCTTGGTTGGAACTACACCAAGGACTCAAGAAGGGAGAGTGGAGGACATATCAGACAATGATGTTGAGTGCCATAAATATGACAGGTGTCATAACTCTAAGTCTGATGATGCTGGGATAGAGTTGAAACCACACTCTAAAATTGAAGTAGAGAGGCCAAAGATCACCATTAAGCATCCGAGTGTGAAGCCAACAGCTGGAGTGAAGGATGAAAAACTCAAGGAAGTAGCTGTGTCTCCTATTTCTTCAGTTGGATCATGCAGTTGCTGTTGTAATTGCAAGGATGGTGCTTCAACGTCAAAGAATCAAGGAAGCACAAAGATAGTAAAGACAGGTTCGACACAGGCTTCGACGAACCAGCAGAAAGTCAAATCTGAAGCAGCAGTCAAAGCAACGAAGCAGACACAAGGCAAACCAGCTCCATATCAGCCACCAAAGACGAATGGGTACACGTCTGACTTCTATCTAAAGAAGCAGACTTGCTTTAATTGTGGCATCGCTGGTCATATTGCTAGAAACTGCCTGTATCGCCCCTATGAACCCTATTTTCCAAAAAATCAAAAGGTTTCATCTCAGGAGTCTGTGAAGTCTAAGCCGATGATGGTGCAGAAACCTAAGGCAATGAAGACTTTTACTCCCAAGGTTAAACCCTCTGATCAACATTGGGGTGCTGCCAAAGCTGAAAGAAAAGCTTTGAATCAAAACAACAGCTTTTCAAGTTACCAAAATTTCCAAAAACAGGTGAAGAAACCATTTTCAAAACAAGCAAAGTCTGAAAAACCCAAAGTTACCCCTCCCAAGGTAACTAAAACTGTTTTGAAAAATGATTCTAAAATGAAGAAGGTTGAAATACCTAAAGTCACAACTGCAAAGGTGACTAAAACAAAAATTGTTTTGAAAAATGAATCTAAAACGAAGAAGGTTGAAATACCTAAAGTCACAACTCCAAAAGTGACTAAAACAAATGTTAAATCACCTGGAACTTGGAAACCAAAAATCAAGGCAGCTCCATCACAACTTCCTGATTTTTCAAAGGGGATGTTCTTACAAGAAGTATCCTTTATTGATTCCTCAGGTGTACCCAGAAAAACAATGGCCTGGGTACCAATGGCTAACTAATCTCTCACTCTGTGCAGGAACGATCAAGGAGGATTATTACTAACGTTTTTATTGCTAAATTGTTTGTTGATAAGTGATTGTTCCAGGCACAGTTTAGGAGACGTATCTTCATGTCATGACAATCAAATTTTTATGGAGGATATGTTTCCTTGAGAGGTAAGAGGTAAAAGGTAATCTTCAGCATGAAAGGTACTGTTCTTAACTTGGTTGTTCATTAAAAAAAAAAACAAAAAAAAAAAAAAAAAAACAAAAAAAAAATAAAAATAAAAATTTGATTGAGGTGTGCATGCTATACAACCCATCGTTCTTAAAAATTTTCAAATCAATACTTTGAAAGTTAGCTTGGCCAGATGTCTGCAAAATTTAGTATTTTGTTCTTTTAAGTGTGTTTGTGTGTTTTATTGATTAAAAAAAAAAAAAAAAAAAAAAAATGATGATGTTCACAAGATTGTGACATTAAAAAAATCAAAAAGCAAGGGGAAGAAATGTAAAGATGAAGAAAACGTTGACCCCTCAAAAATAGTGTGCTTTTCAATTTTTAATTGTTTGTGTTTAATTGTTTGTGTCTTGTTTTTGAGAAGTTTAGAGGAAGTAAAATGAATGACCGGGTTGGAGATGGCTGACACGCGTAAGGCGGAAGTGAAAGGCAAGCTCCACGGTGATATGCTCGGTAGGCTCGACCTAATCGTATGACCACCAATGAAAGTGCAGTAAACTTAAAAGATATATATGTTTAGTTTCTCATCCCAGGTTGCATGGTTTAAAAGACTGAGTCCCAGCAAAAACGGGTTGAGAGTGGTAATTATACCTAGTATTCACTCTCTCACACGCCATGTCTCTGCTGTCATGACTACACCACATAATAAAAAGAAAAGAAAAAGAAAAGAAAAAAAAAAGAAAAAGAAATGAAAAAGATATAAAAAAAAATGAAAAAGAAAAGAGAATAGATAATCACTCGGTTGGTCTTCTTTGCGTGCTTAGCGGCCGACCTGATCACCAACTGATGGTTAATAAAATAAGTGGTAGTCATAACGGTGTTGCATGGTTCCTCAAGTTGGGGGTTTGTGAATCCTCAATAAACTCTGAGGTTGGGTAGGTTTTGCTGTGTACACTTGGGTGTGGGGACAATTAAACATGACGGTAATATTGTACTATATTAAGCACGACGCATTCGGTTGGGATTAAACGGGTTTGAGTTTAAAGCGGACAAACATACCGGCAATCACCTGGACTAGTCGAGTAACTGAAGCTGAAAAG
Source organism: Deinandra increscens subsp. villosa (assembly GCA_039602395.1). Classification (NCBI taxonomy): domain Eukaryota; kingdom Viridiplantae; phylum Streptophyta; class Magnoliopsida; order Asterales; family Asteraceae; genus Deinandra; species Deinandra increscens. The sequence goes on from JBCNJP010000609.1 coordinate 12,913, forward strand.
GGTTCCTCAGTCAGATTCATACGGTTTGATCCCTTGTAAACTTTCTCATGTTTGGTTTGGTAAGTATTTATCTTTCGTGTGTGAGTCGTTAAGTTCTTTTTGGTGTGTTTTCGTCTTGGCCAGGTTGATTTGAGAAGTCAAAATATGTTTTTCAAGGGTTTTAATGCATGACAATATGCCCCCGACAGATCTTGCCAAATTTTTAGGGGAAGGAGTATGGGATAATAAGTATTATCCGAAGGGAACTCGAGGATGATACTTATTATCTAATGGAAAAGACTTCCTCCGTCAGATCTTGACAAATTTTTAGGGGAAGGAGAGGGGATAATAAGTATTATCCGAAGGGAACTCAAGGATGATACTTATTATCCGAAAAGACTTCCATAATACATAGTATCCGAAGGGAACTCGAGGATAATATGTATTATCTCAGGGGAAGTCCTTAGCTGAGGGGAAGTTATCAGCTAAGGGGAAGTCTTTAAAGGTCTTGGGTTCAGGGGAAGTTTTATAAGAAAACCCGTAATCTATATTAGGGTTTTTGGTTAAAATAATATTAATTTGAATCATCTGAACTGATGATAATTACCTTCTAACCCAAAGACCAGTCATCAAATGTCTGGTGGAGTATTTTTTTTGAAATGTGTGTCAGACAGGTTGATGATAGAAAGAAGCTGCTGCTGCTCAAAGTTAAAGAACCAGCCGGTCAAGACTTCCATCTGAAAAGCAACTGTTCAGGGGAAGTTGTTGGTGTCTTTACAAGTATCCAAAAATGTCAAAAGTTTTTCAAAGAAAATGCCCACAAGTTTAGGGGAAGCTGAAGATCTCAATTCAATTCTTTGAAAAAGAAAATGATACAGAGAGCAGTCAGAGATCATGAAGTTTGAAGATCAACAATCAAGTTCTCCAACGTTAGGAGGTTTTCAAAATTTACCCTCTAAGTTTTGGAGATTCAAGACAGCTACCGAAGATTCAGCAAGAACCAGTTCTTTCAAAAGAAGCAAGTCATTGAGAATCCTCCATCTCATTGCTTGTTCAAATTCAAGAAGTTCGAGCTGATGCTGATCAAGAGAAAGTCCCAAGTGCCCGTCATGAAACCCGTTGAAGATTTCTGCGGAAAAGAATCTTCATCAACGTCTTTGCCAGCCAGTCAAGAAGAAGATTTTCAAAGATCGAAGACATTTAATATCACAAGCCTAGGGGAAGATTGTAGAGGCTAGATTATGAGGCTTGTAATATTAAATAAGTTGGGCTGGGCTTAGCGGGTTTCATTTAGTTTAGTAGGCTACTTTATTTGGGTTTACTATTGGGCTTATTAGTGTTTATGATTGGCCCATGTGCATGTAAGAGGTGGTATAAATACCACCTCATGTTTATGATCAATGTAAGCCTTGGAGTTGCAAGTTTACGATTTCTTCATAGTATCTGTATACGATCAGCTTCCAAGTTAGAGGGTTTTTCATTCAAGATTCAATCTTTATCATAGATTGAATCTATTTCTTCTACTTGTTTCTTGGATCAATCGTGTTTGAGGATTCCGCACTCATTCACGATCAAATATCGTGTGTTCGGGTATTTTTCGGACCTACAATACCCGAGCACATCCACCTATTGGGACCATAGGGCGTCAATTGTGGCACCTTTTGACGTGCTCTATCTGTGGCAGAAAGATTAGCCATGGTGTCTCAACTTAGTTAATGATGTGCTAAGTTGCCGCACGAGTTAGTTATTTGGAAGCATATGGATCAATCCTAGGAAAAAATACTGTTATTGGTAAATTGGTTAGGTGTGTGTGCCCACACTCCCATATCACATTACTAGTATATTAGGGTTGTAGCCAATGTACATATTGTTACCGTTACTGTTACAATTACTGGCTTAAATGGGTATTTCCTTATTGATACGTCTCAATTATTTTCTTCTGAGTCGTATCTTTGGTTTTTTTTTCTTGTCATTGTTACATTGTATTGCTATTGTTCTACCGTTACTAAGCAATTTTTGGCTCAGTCGTTTTCCTTTTTCTTGTGTCTTCTTTATTTTTATGACATGTACTTCTGGGGATAAGGGGAGAGAGATCAAGAGAGAGCAAAATTCACTAGGGAGAGAAACTTGAAGAGTTTTAAGACATTATTTATTTAAATCATTATTTTATTTTAACCTCGTCGTGTTTCGTTTAAACCTAGATTTTGGATTGTTGCTATCTCTGTTTACTATATGAGTGACACGTCAGCCCTACTCGGGTTGGGATGTTACACTTTACCTATATTTCATAAAGATTTGTAATACTACGTTTCATCTACATTTGTAACACCCACTGTTTTCATCTCAATGTTTTTATTCTTAAACATGTTTTATTGTAATGGGTTTAGAAGGTTGTGTGGGTAATTATGTGATAGTAGTAATTTTACTGCATTTTTTAGCTAAAGATCTGAATAAATGAAGATGGCTACAAGGGAATCTAAGGAATCCTAATCGATCTCAAGTCGATGTTCTTACATTTTTACTTGCACACCCTTTTATTTCTAGGCTATATATGCTTATTTTTATCGTATTGAATTATTATTTTATAGTTTATTCTTCGAGTGTCATTGATTCCTAAATGAGTCTAATATAAGCGTCGTCACTTTTATCAAATGCATGTGGTGCATCGTACTAATGTAATTTTAAGGTATGAATTTCAGTAATGGTTATATACAAACTAATTTGGTGGAGGTTAAATTTTATTTTTAAAATAGAGAAAAAATATATTTACAATTAATAAGTATATCTACCCTTTACTTAATAAAGCCCAATCCTCATGAGCACTGTCTGCCATGTGGCCCTTTTAAATTTTATGCTAGGATGACACGTGGCTTATTCATTATCTCATCTCCGCTCCGCTCCCCAAATCAACCTTAATTGAAAGCTCGCCTTCTCTGCTCCGCCCTCTCAATCAATGTTCATCCAATTTACTTCGCAGCCTCCTCATCTCCTCTCTCGCCGATTTTTCTAATTGAGTACATGAAACATCACGGCATCCTGCCATTGAAGCCGTTCCGTTCCCCAACTTAATTACATCAACAATCTCTTCAATTGGACGTGCCAACCGCTGGAGTTTTAGGTCGTGCACCATAAATCACCATAGCAACCTGCAGTTCTTCTCCATTCCTGATCACTCCTTGGTCGCACTCTTCCGTTGGATTTTATTCTGCGCGGTTTTTAAGTCAGGTACACTAGATAGCCTCCTTACATCACGCCGATTCACCAAATCATAATTGACTATATAACAACTCACCAAATCTCCATCTGTGACAAGTGACCACCGATTTATGGCCAATTCACTACATATTCACTATTTTACCTTTGTTTCATCATCAATTCATCACTATCTTGCAACTGTTTAGGTAGCCATTGATTTGAGGTACAATTTGTGAGTAATTTCACTATGTGAGTTACATTCTCTTATTATTTTGATTACTTGAATTACAATTTGTGTTTAGTCAATTAGTATATTTATTTGCGAGTAATTTGACTATTTGAGTTACATTTTGTCGATTCATGCTCTTCTTCTGGTTATGTTTATGTTCTTTTGGTTCTTTTTATGATGGTTATTGTGTTTTTGCATTCTATTGGATCATTATGTGTTTCTTTACGCTAACCATAGATGTAGTGTTGGATGTAATATATATGATAATAGATTTTAAGCATGTAACAATGATATACTTATATTGATATTCCACATTGATGCTTATTGTTTTAGCTTCTACAGCAGTCCAAATAGTTGATTACAATGTAATCTTAATTTTGTTTTGTATCAATTTTGACCCATCAAGTGATTCATTGGACCCTCATTTTACCTACAAGGCTACAAGTATATGCAACAAAGCAACTGCTATACGATTCCCGGGGTAAATGATGTTTATGAATTTGGTATTGTAAAGGTAATGTGCCTTTACCCTTTGAATGGCCTAAATTTAGTGATCTATGTGTCATTCATTATATGTATTGTCTAAGAGATCAAATGATTTCATTTTTTATTAATTTATTACTTTTTAAGAAGCTCTGATATTGTGCATGTAAGCGAAAAGGACCAAGAAGATGTTTTTGCAATGCTTGCAGCAGTGTTGTGGCTGGGAAATGTAACCTTTGCAATTGTTGATGATGACAACCATATAGAACCTGTGATTAATGAAGGTAAATGCTTTCCATATATGCAAAAACTACTCTTGATTGACTAAAGAAATTGGAACCGACGGAAACCGGTTCTGGTCTTCTTCATCCTCCTTAATTTCATATTAGTTTTCGGCATCCTCAGCTACACTAAATTTCAGTTTGTTTGTTGCTGGATTGAAATTGGAACTGCTACCACTGCACCATACTCCACTTTGAGCGTATCTTTATTGTTCACAGATCCTTCAATTATGACATTTGATGCATAAAGTGACTGTTTCTCTTTCACTTTAATCCCCTTCTTATTTACTGATTGAAACACATATGATTTGGTGAGTTAATTCACCTTTGTTTCTTGATTAATATTTCATCATAATCATCATCATTACACGCTCTGCAGTTTATTCATTCCACACTGCCTCTATAAAGTTTGCAGGTATATATGCCTACTAAAACTTGCATAATTTTATATTTACCCTTTTATAATACTTCAAATTTTATATCTATATATATATCCATTTCGTTAAATTAATATATAGTACGGTTTGTATACTACTGTTTCTACTTACACTCTAAACTCTCGTATCCTCATGAAAGTTTTGTTTTAAGATAGGTATGTAAGTGCTACAAATTTGAAAATAGTATATATGATATTATGATTTTATGGTTTTGCTGGTCAGATTTGATAATATACCGAGTTTTGACAACAAAGTGGCACGGGTTTGAGTCCACTAAAGTAGGTTATCCCCTAAGGTTAAAAAAAACAAGTTTTGAGGGGATGTATGAGGTTATCCCCTAAGGTTTTGCTGTTTGTTAATTTTATCAAAACATGACCCCTTTTTAGCGACAAATGTATTTTTGTTTTAAATTTTATTTTCTTAACTTTATAGGTACATTTATTTTATCCATTCTAAATGTTAGTTCCATTCTAGGTTGCTACTGCAATTGTATAGTTTATTAAGCCTATGTTTGGGATAGAGCTATATTTATCATGAGGTGGTGTTCATACTAGAATGGAGTTCTCATGGTAACTTTGATACAACTCGCGAACTGTTGCAACGCACGGTTGACACCTTGTTATCTTTTATGATCTGTGATATGATTGAAAATATACTCAAGTTCATTACCAGGTCCTTCAAACTACAAAACAGGTTCGATGTTTGGGATAGAACCCGTTGTAACTTTGATACAACCCGCGAACCGTTGCAACGCGCGGTTGACACCTTGTTATCTTTTATGATCTATGATATGATTGAAAATATACTAATATCCTGAAAGAAATAACACGAACCTGTTTTGCTTCCCTCAACCATGTTGTCGCTCAATGGCGGATCCAAATTTTTTCTCCAGTATAGTCACTATTTTTAAAAGCTTCAATTTCATTGAAAACATACATAAAAATCCGGTCCGGGTTGGGTTGGTCACATAATACTAATACGAATAATAATAAAAAAACACCGTCATGAGAATTAAAAAATACATAATTTAGATACGATAGTGTTTACGAATTAAAAATGCCCTCTATAATTGTTCCATAAACCTAATATTCAAGTTCAAGTCTCAACAAATGATGAAATTAGCAACTAAATTTTGTTTAATTATATCAATTCCTAAATAATAGGAAAATTGGATTTAAATAATCCGAGGTTTTCTTTATTGGCAACTAATAATCCCACATTTAACATTGGCATCTGTTAGTCCCACATTTACACTTGTTTATTTCTAATGGTCCCTCCGTTAAAAAAACTAACGGAGTTAACGGAAAAGTGACGTGGCTGGTGAAGGCTGCCGCCGGCGACCTCTAAACCGCCGGAAAACGACTAAAACCCCAAAAACACGTCCATTTTTTCACTTTAATGTCATGAAACAAAATATTTTTAACATGAAACAAAATACTTTTAACTTGATTAAAGACAATAAAGTGAAAGAATGGATGTGTTTCTATGGTTTTAGTCATTTTTCGGCGGTTTAGAGGTCGCCGGTGGCGGCCTTCACCAGCCACGTCACTTTTTATTAATTTTCCGTTAACTCCGTTAAATTTTTTAACGGAAGGACCATTGGAAATAAACAAGTGTAAATGTGGGACTAACAGATGCCGATGTTAAATGTGGGATTATTAGTTGCCAATAAAGAAAAGGCTGGGATTATTTAAATCCAATTTTCCTAAATAATATTGCATAAACAAATCACAAATAAGAATATAAATCAACAATCAAACTAATTATCTATCATTCCATCAAGATTTTATACTTAGAGACTAGTAAATTGTAATAGAAAGCAAAAAAAAAAAAGGATTTAAAGACTAACCTTGAAGAATTCTAAAGTTGATAAACTAAAATTTCAAATTTTGATTTCTCTTCCTGCTTTATAAGACAAAAACAAAAACCCTCAAGATCAGAACGTTGAAAAAAATCAAGAAAAATAAGAGCAGAGAAGGTCACTTGTGTAGAAGCCATAAGAAATCTTGAATCCCTATGTTTTTTTTAATCTATCTCAATCCTAAAGTTGTTTTTTTTTAATCTGGCTTTTCAATCGATCATAATGAGATGGCTTGGTACGCTTCTACTCTATTATTGGGCTTCCAAGTAAACTCATCAGGAAATTAGAATCCTATCCACTTGGGAAAAAATGGGAAAACAACATATTAAAAATATTGCAAAGGGCAAGATTCGAACTTACGTCTCTTCGTAGGCGGCACTGAAGTGTTAAGTAGTATGACAATTGATCAGATAAAACGTTATTGTTGTTTAAA
>JBCNJP010000610.1:0-19468 GCA_039602395.1 Deinandra increscens subsp. villosa
AATTCTTCAAAATTAACACTTTTTAAGAGAATTATCATTTTTAAGAGGTTTAGGAGGCTTTTAAAATGTTTTTGAAACTTGAGGGGCCTTAGTGAATTTTTTTTAAACAAAACCCCTCATTCTCTCATTTATGATCCATCTCACCACTTCTCTCTCGTTTACGATTTTCCATACTGAAACCCTAGCCACCGCCCCTCTCGCCGGAAAACCGATCTCAGCCCCCCTCCGACCACCTCTGTGAAATCTGAGCACACCTTCACCTTCGGAATCAATCTTCGACCAAGAAACCTCTCTCAATCGAGTGTTTTCTCGTCTTTTCATCGGTTCATTTACGGTTTCTCGAAGTTTGGTTTACTTGGTGATCATTTATGCTTTACTACTCATTTCGAGTCGATTTTGCGTGAATAGAAGTCGGTTTTTATGTTTACAACTCACAAAAGGTAGTGCTAGGTGTTCTGTTTACATATTTGAGGTGTTTTAACGAGTTTACGAGTTTATTGCAGGTCTGTTAATGGTGGTTTATGAGTTTACGATCGTCACAGTGAAGAAGACGACTGTTGACGTTTCCGATTGATGTTTACGATCCGAGTTTACGATCCTCGTTTCCGATTGATGTTTACGATGTCATTTACGATCGGGCCTAGGGCTATTTCGCGAGTTTACGATTGGACTATGTGTTTCCGACTGACCCGATCGTGAACCCAATCTCCTGATCGTAAACCCGAACATTGTATCGGAAACTCACTTTTTTTTTAATTAAAATCATAAACTAGTGTGTTTAATCTTAAACACTTAAATTTTTTTTTTTAAAATAATAATCTCAACAAACTCAATCATTTTAAGTTAACATTAAATGTGTTTGTCAATTGGTGATTCAAAATCAAATACTTCTCTTAAAAGTTTAAATTGAGATTTTCTGAACTTAACAAGTTAAATGTAATAATCAATTGAACTTGAAGATGTTGTAGACAAACATAATTTCACTTTGATGAGTTTAGGCTTGATGCATTTGTCTCGTTTTCTCAGATGGCAGAAGATATGCTTGATGAAGAGATTCATTTTGAGAGAGATCATTGCATCCTAGCCTTCCTTGATGACCCTCCAGAAAGACATATGCAGCTATTTTACTCTTTGGTGGCAGGACTGAATGTCTGCAAAATTAATCATGCTCTTCGAACAAGTGTGCTGATCGATGAGCAACTTGTTAGAGATTTCTGGGGAACAGCAAGAGCAAATGCTGACAAGACAAGAATCACTGCAACCATTTAGAACTGACCAATCGTGATTCTCGAAGAAGACATTCGTCAGGGTTTAAACATCAATGATAAAGTTGAAGATCCAATAGAGTATTCAAAGGCTGTTGTGTTGGAAGGTGCTCAATCCTTAGGGTATGAAGGAAAGTTCCCTCCCATTTTCAAGAAGTTATTGCCGCACTACTGGAGGTGTCTGGCTCATTACATGCAGAAATCCTTCTTGGGGAAGAGAACAAGTTATGATCAGCTAAACAAACTGCATGGCACAGTGTTTGTTGCATTGGCCTTAGACTGGAACTTCAATTTCTCAAAAATGATGCTGTTGGATTGGATTGGCAATGCTGATTTGAGCGCCAGAGAACAGTTTATGATGTCACCAAGATTTGTGCAGATGGTGGTCATGAAGAAATATCCCATGATAGAAGAAAGGATAGAGAAGTTAGATATCAAGTTCATGGATAACAGTGTGTTCGGCTTGCAGACCCAAGACAGAAAGGGAAAGAATAGCTTTCAAGGGAGACTTGAATGGACTAAGAAGGGTGCCTTCCCTGAAATTGCAAGGGAACAAGAGAAAGAAGAATCTGAGCCTGAACCAGAAGTCCATCCGGTCAATGTGACTGTTGCTGAAGACCACGATGTGACAACAACTGTGGCTGTAAATGTTCTAGAAGAAGCTGACGTTATACCTTCTGATGAAGAGAACGTGATGGACGACATTTTCCCAGAGCATGAGAATCAGAATGACGACATCTATGGGGATCTGGGGCCCATCAGTCACAAGAGAACGAGGAATGACTTGAACTCCTGTTCTAGCAGTGGCTCAGTTCCACAAGAGTTGGATGCTCAATTTGAAGTGGAGGATGTTCTTGAAGAGCCAATTCCTGTGCATGAGCTGTCACCAAGGAAGAAGTCAGATCCTAGAGCCATCAGGTTTTAATTTCAGAAAACTAGCTCAAGCCTGATGGTATTTGAAACTTCACATGCCAATGTACAAAGTGTCGATGCATCTGAACCTACAAATGAAGAGAGCACACCTCAGGCTGATCATCAGGCTGATGTACCGGAATCAACTCCCATGCAGACCGAAAGTCCTATTCGGAATGAACGTAGCCCAGTTCATGATGAAAGGCAATTCTTTGATGTGGACAGCATGTTTGTTGAACCCAGTCCAGTGAGAGTGAACTTATCTGCTGAATATAGCCAACCTCCTGTCGTTCCAAGCTTCGGTCCGTACCAAGCACTGGTTGAAGACCTTGCTCAAGCTAGTGAACTTCCAGTAGACCTCAGGATAAGTGCTGATCCTCAGATCAACTTCCTTATTTCTCAAAATAGGGAGAGAGAAGGTGAGATAAAGGAGCTAAAAGAAGAAAACGAGAAGTTGAAGGAAAAGGAAAGGAAGAGCGAAGCCAATATTGCATTTTTGTATGCAGGGCTACTAGAGCTGAGAAAGAAGGTAGAAGACTTACAGAAGTCTAGTGGTCCAAGTGCTCAGGGTGCCCCAGGACAGAGTTCTTCTCAAAGTGCTCCAACTACTGAAATAGTGACTGAAGATTAAGGTGATGACACCATTGTAATGTTAGACTACGCTCAAGGAGGTAGAATAATCTCTACAGCACCAGAAGGTCATGAGAACTGGTTCAAGGAATTCTTCCAAGGACCTCCCCCTACACTGTACTCGATTGATGTCCGTAAAAGTGATATCGACAAAAGGTGAAGTCGTGAACCTATTCTGTGCTGGCACTATGATAGTGAGAAGAAGCTGTTCGCAGTGATTAGAAGTGGCTACAGTCTAGTGGAGTACTACAGAACAAGAGGTCAATTTCACTCCTGGACAGAGCCAGAAATCAGAAACTTGCTGAGGGCACCGTACATTAACAGATGGAGGAATGTTCAAGGAGATCAGGTCCGTGACAATCTATAGAGCCATATGGCAGGAAATTTTGTGAACTTTGATCTAAAACAGGTGAAATGGGTTGAAACTGGAACTGACCCAGTTACTGGAGAGCCTGTTGGTGAAGTAAGGCGACCACCCACCAAACGGACTAGAGTGATTAACATGTTGGATGAAATTGAAGATGGGACTTTAGTGAAAAACTTTGATAGCTGTTTCTATGATCCAACGACACACGAAGTGGTGGTGGTCTGCAAAACCATGCGAGAGTTTCGCTTTTATGATCCAGTCGATCTGATGAGGTTTGGTGAACGTGACATCAAGCTCCTCGCCTCCCAACCTATTCTCGGTGATGAGAATGATCTTGAGAATGCTATCATGGTGGGGATCTTTTATGGAACAACGAACCGGATCGTGGAGCGTGAATGGTGGTCCTGCAAGAAGCCTAACACTTTTCATATTTGATTTGCTGCTGCCATAGACGCTCTAATGGTTCATGCCTAGGGGAAGATTGTTGGGCTATACTTTATGAGGCATGAACATTAGAGTGGGCTTACTTGGAATGGGCTTGGAGTTTACGATAATGGGCTTAGAGAGATTACGATTTAGGGCTTTAGTGGGCCGGTTTCTTATGGGTTTATGATTGGGCTTAGGGTTTTTGTAAAGGGTAGTATATAAACCCAAGTTGTTTATGATTCTAGTTGCTAGTGGTTTACGATTTCCAGCCACCCTCTTGTAATTTCCGATCGTAATCATCTATCCAAGAAAGTTTTGTGTTCTTCAATCAAGATTTGATCTTTTGGTGTTGTGTTTCACTCATATCAAGTCTCTTTTCATCTACTTTCTCTTGAATCAATCTCGTACAAGGATTCCGCACTTGTTCGAGATCAAAATATCGTGAACGGTTGTTGATCCTGGACCAACAAATTGGATATATAGTACAAGGTAAGGTTGAATGTCAAATGAGAAGGGTTCAATCACGGATATCTTCTTTTTGCTTTTTGTATGCTCCCTGACACAAACAAGAGAGGAGTTACCTTTACAGAAAGAGTAAAAGTCTAAATTGCCCTTATGGGTTGTACAAGATAAGATGATGTGGTTGATTCTCAACCCTTAGATGGGTTTTCAAATTTTTCTCAAGTGGATGGAGTTTTCTCCATAACCATGCCCTATATATATATATATATATATGTCTTAAGTGTGCAAAGAAATGATTCATTAAGAAATGCACTAGAATAACCTTAATTTGGGGTGCATGAGCCCTTTAAGGGTCATGTTTTCAACTATTATGATTTGTTCACTAAATCATTAACCTAATTTACACTTTGTATTAAGCATCATTAGATGTAAAGTGTTTGCATGCAATTAATAAGTTCATTTTAAATTTATTACTTACATTATGTTTAGATTAGGAAATCTGAAACATCTCCTCTGATAGAATTGTTTAAATGGATTTTGATTATAATGATAGACAATATGAATAGACTTTACCCGCTTTTAATTTTTTGGTTTGTAAAACCTTATACAATAGAGAGTAATTACGAGTCCTTTTATCTTAAGAGATAATCAAGATCATTATGATGAGAGGAAAACTTTTATGAAAACGTTTAGTGATTGTAAATTTAGAGTGGATTAATTGTGGAGATTAAAAGTTATATATTAGTTCAAAAGAATATCTAAGAGTGATTCTATGGGGTACTTAAAACTAAGGCACAATTAATAATGTATAATGATTAGCTAAGGCATAATAATGATGCATAATCATGAACTAAGGCACGATAGTAATGTATTATCATAAACCAAAGCATAGCATTATGATAAATAATAATGATGTACAATTATGAAACAAAAGAAGATGTGATATAGTCTGTTATAACACCAAAATAGCAGACTAGTTAGGTTCTACTTAAATGAATTGGCTTTCGCGTTGGTTACTTGCCTATCACCTATGCATTATGAAAAAGAAAATGGTATGTGCATAAAGTGATGTATCACATTAGCGTTGGCCAGAAATGATACATCTAAGCTTTATGTACAAATTAGGTTCGCTGAATACAGGTGCAACTAATCATCGTTGGCCAGAAGAGAAACACTTGTATGTATAAGGCGAATGCTTAATTTTAGTTGATAAACATTGCAAAAATAACGAATCAACGTTGTCTAGAATCGAGGTTTTAAAGATGTTATCAAGTTAAGCAAATAGATTAGTTTAATTCAAAATAAGTTAACTAGTATTAGAAATAATAATGACATTGATTAAGGTAGCAAACCAGCGTTGGCCAGAATTACTACATTTCAATAACTAATACAAGTTAATAAATTAATCTAATTTGATTGTAAATCAGTGACAATAAGTTTTCTTGTGAGATGAAGTTAAATGACATTATGTAGGTAACAAATCAACGTTGGCCAGAATTGAAACCTTATTAGATGTCTGTTATTAACTATGAATAAGACAAGTCAATTAGTTTGATTTTAATTGGTGTTAGGTTTTGTAAAACATAAGTTTGTAAGGTTTATACAAAACACAATTAATAGTAAGCCCCTGAGGGATATCCGATCGAAAATGAGTTATCCGGTCGAAAACTAAGGTATCCGATCGAAAAGGGATGTCCGATCGAAAAGGGGTATCCGGTTAATATGAGGTTTTTCGATCCCATATGAGGTTTTCGATCCAATGTGAGGTTTTCGATCAAAAATTGAATGAATCGAAAAGTAGGAGTCGAAAAGCTGACTTTTCGATCGGGCAGGGTGACGGCTTAGTCTAGAAGCAGTGCTGAATCGAAAAGTTCACTTTTCGATCGAAAAACCTGGGACTAGCCACAGAATCCGATCGAAAAGGTCTTCAGTGATTTCAATATTTTAGTTAGATTCGCAGAAACCAAGTTTATATGATTAGAACGAATTAGGGTTTCCAGATTTTAGTTAGATTCGCAGAAACCAAGTTTGATTTCAAGATCATTAATAATAAAATAAGCGATTACAGTATTATGATTCGTTTAATCAACATAATGCTCTAATGCCACATGTTGAACGAATCCTGAATCGTAATACATGATAAACATATAATAATATAAAGATTACATGTTGTAGATCGTTAGTGTGAGAGCTTCTTGGAGAATCCATCTGGTATGCTGATCGGGTTTCCGTGTAGGGTGTACGGTTAGGATGGGCTAAGGTGAGGAAACCCACGAATTGTAAAGAGGCAGAGAGAGAGAGAGTCGAAACATTAGAGAGAGAGAGATTAAGGTGTTAACTCTCTGTCTATTATCTCTACTTATACACCCAAGGGGAAACCCTAATTATATCTAATAAGGACAATTACGTCGATCGAATAAATGCCAGTTAGGAAACTTAGAAAAATTTATATTAGGTCAATGAATTTTATAAGATAAATGAATATATGGCCATTTAATAATGATTATATATATATATATATATAAATATATATATATATATATATATATATATATATGGAGAGGATCATTTGAGAACCAATTTGATTTGAGAACTAAAAATATATAATTTGAGCCACAAGTTTATTTACATGTATCCCCCCTCCCATGAATTGTAGTGGCCCCCCCTGAAATTTGTGGTTAAGATTTAGTTCTCAAAAGTTCTCAACATAAAAAGTTCTCATTTGAACCTAACCCTATATATATATATATATATATATATATATATATATATATCTATTACTATATATAATACATATTGCTCTAAAGGGCATTTTCGTCATGAAAAATGCTTAATCCTTAAGACGCGTACAAACTAATAAGCACCATGTACAAGTCTTTAATACACCAGTATTTTTTCTCGCTGCTTTCCTCAGAAAAACCCTAGATATATAAGAGATTTTTCTCTCATTTCCGCCTCTCCCGTCTCCCCTCTCCCCTCTCCCCTCTCGGCGAAAACCCTAACCGACGGGCGCGTCCTCAGTCCTCAATCCGCCTGAATCCGGCGATGCGTCTGACTTCCGCTCCCTCTCTCCGTTCGTCGCAGCCGCCGCCACCACGACGTTCGTCGCCGCCACCACCACCACCACGTTCGTCGCCGCACCACCACCACGTTCGTCACCACTATTGTTTCTTATGGCTAGCCTTCACCGGTAAATCGATTTCTCATATTCAATTCTTAAGATCTTTTTTAGGGTTTTAATTTCTCAGGTTGTGGTTGTAGTTGTATATATGATTCACCAGATTTCTCCATCGATTCTTCACACTCAAACCTCATGACGGCCGATGACGTGTTCTCAACCTCAATTAGGTGATATCTCTTCAAATTCACCTTTGAAGTTTCAAGCTTTCTTTGCTTTTAAAATCTGTTTGTTTAGAACTCATGTTTATAACTATTATTTCTTCGTGTGGTTTAGATCTGTATCTTTCATATATAGTATTCTTGATTCTTGATTCTTGATGTTCGATGTTCTAATGTTTTCTTCTGCTTATTTTGACTCTTCTTGACTCAGGTTCATGCTCGATTCAATTTTGGACCATTATTTGCATATATGTCTCTAAACTACTTGGACAGATCTGCATTATGTGATGAACATTCTGTATTGTAAGTGTTTTCGTTGAAGTTGATAAACACTAGATTGATTACTATGTAAAAGAAATACAAACTTTCATAACAACTTCAGTAATTGAGCTCTGCTATCATTTGAATGTTGCTCTTGGTTTATGAACATTTTGTCGTTTGGTAATTTCAGGTTTGTGTATCCAAGGGATGTGCGCAGGTGCTCAGGTCGAGTTCTTCAGCCATCGTTCGTTTTTCTTGGTAAGTTTGTAGTTCTTTATGTCTGGTACATCCCTTTTTGGTTTCAATATCTCAGCTTTGAGTTCCTTAGCTCGAACTCATGCTTTTTGGTTTCAATTTCTCAGAAGATTTTGTAACATCATTTGTTTCTTGATTTGCTTACAAAACTCTCTTTCCTGTTTCTTGTACGAATTAGAATCCATGGCCGGATCCTGTTTATTGAGGAATAGGTGATGTCTGAGTTAAGTGATGATTTCATAATCCTTTTTTGTTAAGATCAGTATCATAATCCATATTTTGTTGATTTTGATTATCATTTTGAATCCTTGATTCATGTTTATAGGGTTATGATTGGTTTTACGGTCCATAAATTTGGTTGGGATACATTGTCAATCATGTGCTTAAATCAAGGGCCTTTTGGACTTAGCTATGATTATTTCAGAAGGAGTAAGTTGGTATTTATTTTTCATGTTTGAGACCTCGGCTCCAAAAATATAGCTAAATTATAGTATTTGAAGTCTGATATTACTGCTCTTTGTGGCTTATGAGGTCATTTGATCCTGTGAAACTTGACTATATTATATATAAAATGATTTCTAAAGACTACTACTTAACGCAGATGTGGATCGCGAAGGCTGAACATGATAAATCCGGCCCTTCCAGATCATATGATGAATCTTTGTGGCTTATGAGGTCATTTAAAGTTTTCCTCTCCTATTTTATATATCTGACAGTTATTTTCAACTTTCAAGACACTCTTTGACATTTATACTTCCATCTTTTTTGTTGTTGTTGCCTCAGGAATCGAGTGGCTTTGGCAGGTTATCCACCATGAATTTTGGAGGGGCTGATTGTAGTCATGATTTCCAGCAATTGACAAGGTAAGTTTTAAATGTATTAAGAGAGCATTACACGATTTTACTTATGTTATATGCTGTTAAATATTGGTTATACACATTGTATGATTTTTCAAGTAAAATTTGAAAAATATGATACTTTTGCAACAATAATCTAAACCTTTTAAGTAAAATGATTTAGTAGGTTGCATACTTGGTTTGCAGGATTTCCCACCTTTTGGTATTCAGTAACTGGTGTATAACCTGCAGGATTTCCCACCTTTTGCTTGGAATAGAAATTAACAAAATGGCAATTTGGATTTTGTTTGGCTCTGTTAACTTATATCTATGGCCGGATCCTGTTTATTGAGGAATAGTTGTGCATTTTGATGATATTTTAACCATTTTTACATGTTTATTTGTTCTGTGTTTTGGATTATTAAGTCGTACTCTTTTTTACTTTCATTAGTGAAGAGTTCTAAACTAATACATGTCAAATTGATTTTGCTTAAATCTGGTTTCGTGTTTACTTTATTCAGGAGTCTGGGGTTGGCTCTCTATTCGAACGGTTTTGTGGTGTAGTGGAGAAACTCTAACAATTAGGTTTAAATTGGAGCTGGAGGAACTGAGTACAACAGCTCCAAATCTCAGCACTAAAGCCAGGTCAGCAGCCCCAAATCATAAATTCTATATTGTTGTAAAATAGAGGCAAATTGACCTATACGTTTTATCTTCTGCTATCAGATGGAGGCAAATTGATCATATTTTCGTTATTTGGGTTTATGATTTTTGTATGTATCTTTTGCCACTGTTGAATTGTGATTTGTGCATTCAGGTTAAGAATGTTTACTATCTGCTCATGTGTGGAGTCCTATTTGTTTAACATCAAAGATTTCAATTGAAAAAGTAACAGTAAGAAAATTAGTATCATCAGTTGCAATTGATTTTAACATCAAAGATTTCCTTATTGTTCGAAGTTTTATATGTGCTTTACATGATGTAAATATACTCTGACTTGTGATTTGTGCTGCCTTAACATTCATACATGTTCCTAAGAAAGTAAACTCGGGAAAGTTTAAAATATCAAAGATTTCCTTATCCGTTCACTAATATTTGTTAGCATTCTTTGCTTTATATTGATTAGTTTAAAATATCGTCTCCTGTTCATGAGTGTAATGTGCTAGATATTATAAGAGGTAAGCATACTCTGACTTGTGATTTTGATTCCTAAACATTCATGCATGTTCCTAAGAAAGTAAACTGAAAGTAAACTGGATAAAGTTTATATATGTAGGTACAGAGAATATTTGTTTGATGAGCTTCCTGTGTGGATCAGAGAATATTTGATTTATTTTAGAAGTAAATCTGACCTGTTAAATGCTTGAGATAGGTGTGTGATGTTCGTGATGATCTTTCGCAAATAGGCTATGATTTGGATTCACTAAATCAAATGGTTTCTGGTTTAGTGATTTGGATTCGTCTTTTTCGAGTCGGTTTCTTATTTGCCTTTACTGAGCTCTACTTCTGCAGTTGATCTTCCCATTCAGGTATGTAAATTGCAGGTCCGAAGTCACATTTCTCTCTTCGTTTGTTGTGTAGGGTCATCAGTGGTGTATCTGCTCATCTGTTTGCTATCATACAAGGCCTGTTAAAAGTTATGCCAGAAATTGAAACAAACTTCACAGGTACATCTAAACTCTAAAGCATCTAAACATCATACAAGGCATGTTGAATTCTTTCATTATGCTTGTGTCTTAATTGCTATTCACAAAGGTGAACTTCATCTTAGCTCTACTTCTGCAAACACAGATTGATTGGATTTTTGGATTGTTATTGATGTTCTTTATGTTAAAAACATGGTTAAGGTGGCACCAAATAAAGCAACCTCTTTTGCAAACAAAGCTTATCATCATTTTATATTACCTGAGATTATTTCTGTTTTTTAAAAACAAATGAACTTCAGTAGCAAGTTACAATGTTGCATCTTGCTATTATAAGCTTAATGAGGTATGATATCCGTATTTTGCTATCATTTCACTGGCTAATTAATCTACATATCTCAAAGGTCTTTCTGCATCACCATCCCTTCTGGCCTCAACCCTACCTCTTTATCAAATGTCCCATCCTCTTGACTAACATTATGATGATATTTGTTGGAATATGATCGGATTTAATAGTTGATCGGGTTTCTAATTTTCAGCATTTCGTCATCAAACTGTAAAAATATTAGGGTTTTTTAATATAATTTCAATTTAAAAATCCTATTACGGCCTAAAACTAAAACTTATTACAGTTATAACCAGGCCATAAACTTGTGTGAGCATTAGAGCAGGCACATGATGATGATCATAAGCAGGTCATTCCCTATTCTGAAATTGGTTTGTTGATGTGAAGTACACGAGGCAAGAATGAGGCTTAGAATGGGTCTTACAAGGCTGCATCGCCTACTTCCCCGAAGGTCGATTCATTCATTCATTCAATTCTCCTATAGAGGTTAATCTTAGTGTGGATTATTTGTTTGACAAAACTAATTATTAATATGATATTCTGGTTCCTAGCATATGTAATTGCTTCATTTTGGATACAATGTTGAATGACTGAAGTTGTTGCTTGATTGCTTACAAGGCTGGAGGATAAGAGTATTTCATTTAGACCCATGGAAGATACATTGCTATTGGTTGTTTTAATTCGACTTCTGTTTATAATTGCAACTATGAAATGTATGTTATCCATTGCATATTTGTTTCTTATAAAACCTTAAATAAAAAGTTTAGACCTCATATAGATTTGGAGAATCATATTATTAAAGGCTGACGATTTCAAACCATTATATTATGACCGCTGAGTCAATATGGGCTGTATCTAATACCACTGTCAGTTTTAATGCATAGAACTTCTTAATTCTTGGTTATTAAAAAGTGAGTTTATTATTGAAAGAATATAAGTTCAAACCATTTTCTAGGGGTTTACATCAGGTTCAACGGGTTTACATCAGGTTGAGCGGTTGTTTATGACTTATATTTTGTTATTTTCTGTTTCAACATCTATTTTGAAATTAATATGTTTGTAATATATTTTTTAGTCGGTGTTCGTTATTATTTATTTGAGATCGACTTAATCGCCATGTAATATGAGATTTATTTAGTTTACTATTAGGGAATAAAATTCTTTTTTCCAAAAAAAAAAACCTAAATCAATGTTATTAGTGAGAAAACTACAATTCAATATATCATGAGAGGATTAAAAAACTAACAGAAAACAAGTACCGTGTCGGTTGATTGTCACCGCCGTTGTATTGCGTGGGTTTGTACTGTCTTGGTTGTTCTTTATTTGTTTGATTTCTACAAGGTCAGATAAATTAAATCTTTATTATTTATTTGACCATCTGTAAATAACACATTCGGTAAATCACGATTGACTTGCATCATGATTTCATCATACACGATTGTAGTTCGTCGACGTCGCATAACGCAGGTTACACCCCATGTCATGAGTCTTGTAATTGTCGCCGCCGACGAACGTCCATGTACCGTATTATAAATTATCGCCGCGTCACATCCCACTAACAGAAACGAATACCGCGTTGTGAATTGTCGTCGCCGCCGAACGCACGAACATGAAACGAATAACCGCAATAACAATCGCTCGCCGCATACAGTTGCGATATGAATTCTCAACCTTTCGTACCTTGCTAACGATAAATAACGCTACCGCGATGGAAAATGCTATGCCGCCATAACGCGTAAACAAACGACCAATATCGCACCATAAACTATCGCCGCCGCAACGCGCGGGCACCCGCCTAGTATATATATATATATATATATATATAGGTAAAAGATCTGTGTAGACCCCTTATTTTTTGTAGACCCCGTAGACCCCTTATAAAATTCAATAAAACTCATTAAAACTCACTAAAAATAAAACTCAGTTTTGTTAATTTAGTTTTTTTTATTTGCGATAAGCTTTTAAGAACAAAAAAAGACAATTAAAAAAAAAGAAAAACGAAAAACATTAAAAATTAAACATTTTAAGACAATGAGTTTTAAAAATCAATGAGTTTAAAACTCAATAAACTCAATAAAACTCAGTGTTGCGTTTAAAACTTATTATTTTAAAACTCATTGTCTTAAAATGTTTGATTTTTAATGTTTTTTGTTTTTTTTAATTTATTTATTTATTTTTTTGGTTCTTAAAAGCTTATCGTAATAAAAAAAACCAAATTTACAACACTGAGTTTTATTTTTATTGAGTTTTATAGGGGTCTACGGGGTCTACAAAATTTAAGGGGTCTACACGGAACCATTCCCTATATATATATATATATATATATATATATATATATATATATAGGGAGAGGATCATTTGAGAACCAAATGGTTTTGAGAACTTTTGAGAACCATTCTCAGCCACAAATTATATATAAGGAAATCCCCCCCCCCCCCCCCCATGAATTTGAATGCTTCCCCCCTTGAAAATTAGTGGCTCATAATGGTTTTTAAAAGTTCTCAAAAGAAAAAGTTCTCATTTGAACCTAACCCTATATATATATATATATATATATATCTATACTACTATATAATACATATTGATCAAAATGGCATTTTCGTAATTTAGGCGTCTTAAATTTAAGACGGGTACAAATGGCTTAGCAGGATGTACAACCTTTAAAGCTCGAAAGGGCTTAGCAGAGATGCTTTCCATATGCTTTTCGAAAAATTCAAGGAGAAAGACAAGCCCTCTTCTCTTTTCAGATGCTTTTCGAAAAATGCAGAGATGCTTTTCAGATCAATCAGAAATACAATTCACGCAATCTCTTCTTTGAGATAGTCTGCACTTAGATTTTTATCTTTCAAAAGTAAAGAAACCCTAATCTCTCATTTAGCCATCGAGTAATTGGAATCGACGGCAAAATGCAGAATACATCTCCGTGTCTCGAAGTTGCAGGAGAAGCAGACGATGCAGATGAAGCAGAGTGAATCACCATTTTGAGGGTGACTTCACATCCCTTTCCTCGCACCCTCAGATCAGACAACCGTTTCCATCATCTTCTCCATTAGTATTCATCGCAGACCAGACAGTCTTTGACGTGCCCTCAAATCAGACATCCATTGTTCCATTTCTTTTTCATCAGATGCGTACAGTGATTTTCAGCAGAGTATCTCCACTTTGAGTAAGTCTCAATTTGCTTTTCATCTTCAAAGCCTACCCAACCCTAATCTTGAAAAAACGCCACACAAAGTTGCAGACACACAGACACACGCTTATGAAAATAGCGCCCGATTCAAATTTTCAATTCAAAGCCTCTATCTATAACCACACTCCTCGCTCTCCATTACATCTGCAAATAATCGTTGAGAATTTGAGGTATGATTTATGTTTTAAATCTGATTCAAGCTTCGTTTTGATTTATTATGTTATTGAGAATTTGAGGTATGATTTGTCTCCTGTTTCTTTGTTTGTTCTTTGATTTCGATTCTTTTGATGTCTTCATCTCTCTGTGTTATATTGTTTTTGTGCCTATCAGTTGTTGATCATTAGAATACCGATCTCTTTATGCATATTGATTTAGGTTGTTGACTATTTTTTTTTCCGTTTAAATTTTGTGCAAATTTTGTGTCTAAAGGCAGATTCCTGTTGAAAGCTAACCTTTTTTTTTCTTTATTTCTATAGTTTGGTTGTTATTGCAGGTGTTTCTTGAGCCTGTGCATAGGTAGTTGTATTTTTAATTTTATGAATATTGGTTTCATTATATGAATTGGTTTGTTTCCTACTAACATTTGACTGTTTTTTATGTGCCTAGCTTGGTCTCCCTCTTCATTGATGGTTTTGTAGGTCTGATTTGAGGTTGTTGTCAAGGTACTTGTTTTTCTAATACAAAAATTTACTTCCTTGGTTATATTAGGACGGTTTGTTACAGATTTACCTTTTTTTATAATTTCTGCAATAACTACCTATTTTGTTGTCATTACTGTAGAATTACTCTCTTGGGAATCAGTGTTTCATTATCATCAAATTACAACATTATAGGTTTTATTGCATCTGATGCTTATAGTTTGAAGTGAAACATCTCTTAAATCTTGAAGAAAATGTTATCCATAGTGATTCTTGAATTTTGGATATTTTATTTGTTTTTGACCTAAGGTTCACATATATGCTGGTTCAGGCTTAGTGTAGATCAGTTTACATATTTACTGCTCTGAAAAGTCCTCTATGTGAGGCCTGATGGTCAAATAAAGTGGTTTTAGTTACTTTACCTAATATTTAACTACTTTATTTTTGTGTTGTGAGCAGGCTATTGCTCGTGATACTAGATTTTTATAAGCATATTATCATCCGGTGAATTTGTTTATTTGTTACAGTGTAAAACTGACCTGCATGTTTTTGTTTTTTGCCTATATTTCTAACTATAAGCCAACTTACTTATGTTTATATACCAAATTCTGCACAAATAAAAACTTAACCCCTTTTTTTATATATCTTCAATTAACTTCACCAAATATGTGGTGGTTTTTTGCTGCCATACATTATACGTGTAAGGCTGTAACATATTAATGTTTCGGTCTGATGTTTGTATGCAGCCTTAAGAAAGCTCATGTCCTTAATTTTTTTTATTAAAACTGTATCATCTTTGGCTACCCATATATTTGGATAGTTTCTTTCTCCTATCCTTTAAGCTCTTAACTTGAAATATATGACATTTTTCTTTATATATGATGTAATGAAACCTGCCATAAAAGAACATAGAATATGGATTTTGGATTTCAATATTGGTTTTTGGTTATACCTTTTCATGCATTTCTTTATTTCTTACACAAGTTTTTATCACATCATTTTTATCAATGATGAGATATTGCATTGTTTTTACTTGAATATATAGAAATTAAGATTATGTTTTTCTTAAGTATATATAGGCTCCTTTTGCTCAGGAGGGTTCGGACCTCCCCTCAAGACCACCTGTAAATCCGTTATCAAAGTCGGTGTTGGTGTGAGGTCAACAAACCCAACTGTTGTCCCAAAAACATGTTCCTAAACCAGCTTCAAGCTTAAGGCCGAACCCTCCTGAGCAAAAGGAGCCTATATATACTTAAGATGGACATCAGGGACAAGCCTGAATTAAAGAAGCTTTTTTCCTCTTTTGTTGCTTAATTTTTCAAAACTAGATTTATAATGCTTATAAACAAGTGCGAATACGGATTGAATTAGAATGTTAATGAAGGTTTGATGCAATTATACATTTTGTTGGATTGAAGTCTATTGGTGAATATGTACAGAAGGCGAAGGCTGCTGGAGATACACCTCTAAACAGAGACCAAAACTTCAACAACATGAAAATGAGGTACAGTAGGTTAAACTAAGTCATAATTTCATTTATTATATCTAAAAGAGTGTGCCTTAATCCCTAAAATAAACAAAAAGTGACATAAGTTGTGATTAAGTTTTCTAACAAGGTTCTATACACTTTGAAATAGCTCTCTTTCAAATCATTATTTAGTCAAAGTGGTAACTACTGGCAACATGAAACCTTGATTAAAGTGTCAAATGAGCAAGTTTTATAAAATAGAGAAAACAACCATATTTTATCAAACGGGTCAAATGGGTATGTTTTTAGCAAATTTGGATCAATAAATCAATTTGTTGATATTACTCTTTTCTTCAATTGTACCTCTATCAATTTGTTGGTCAAAGTGGTAACTACTTTTGTGGTGTTTACAGGAACACAACTAATTTATTTCGAATCAAGAAACAACTATAACTACAAACATTTCACTATTCTTAAGCTCATTCGATACCATTTATAACTGCAGAAAATAATATCTGCAGTTTATTATTATTGACAGCTTATATAACATTTCAATTTTACAACTTTCGAGTACTATAACTATACAGTTAGGAGTTGAATTGAAATAAAATTTCTTAGTGAAGATGGGTCCTGGTTGCTCTTTACGTGTAATGCAGGTCATTAATTATTTAGGTTTGTTTGTTTTAACCTTTTAGACACCAGTTTTCCATTGTTTTTCTAACATTGAATCAAGATTTTTAATGAAAATTAGATATTTCATTCTAAAGTAGTTTATATAGATATTTTGTATTCTGTCTTCAAATCACAGTTACATAGTTAGGTTATGGTTTATATGTATGTTCTTCTACCTTTAAAGTTTATGTTATCTGTAAACAGAAAGTCTATTAATGTATGTTTTTTACTTTCAACTTTTTCTTTTTGAGTTAGATGCTTATGTTAGTTGTTAAAAATATATTAAATCTGCAAATTTATCTGATTAAGTACAACAGAAATAAAAAATTAAGAACACAATAGTACTTTCTCTTCGAATTTGGCAGCTTTGTACTATAAGTCTCTTATATATGTATAATGGTTGCTATTTTCAATTATAATTTTAGCTTAAACCTTTATGTGTAACAGGATACATCGAGAAATATGTCTTCAAAAATAATCTTTGAAATAAAGCATGATGAACCAACACAACCACTTCAAATGAGTGTCGTTAAAAGATGGAAGCCCTACACGAAACAACCTGAACTTTGTTATCTATTTGTAGATATTCATGTGAGTTTACATTTAATCTTTTAGTTACTTTACTTTCAGATATGATACATCATACAAAACTTTCTTTCAGGGCGATGCTTTAAGCAATTGGTTACTCAAATAATGAAGGGTACTTTGACTCCACTATAAGTATACAATCATGTTATATAGTGATCAGGTATCTGTATGTCTTCTCACTAAATTTTTTTTTAAGTACAATAGTAATCATTGATATCCGTGTTACTTAATTGTGATGTTGTTCATTGCAACACGTACGTGGATGTATGGTATATTTCAGGTTATCTTCTACTTTGTGAGGTGATGAACTTATGCTCATTGTGTTGTCTACTCAGGTATGCATCCAAGTTCATAGTTCACAATTTTAATCCACCAAATTGTAGATCTATTGTTGTTCAAATCCTAATGCCTAAAATTGAGTTTCATTCAACACAAAATTGTAGATCTATAAAGACGACTGTGGTTTGGGAAACTAAAGTTAGTTATTCATGTCTTTTTGAGTTCCTGATCACTAGGTTAGTTAATTATCCATTTCTTTTTTAGTTATGTGATGCAGTGAGTGTGCATATTTAGGACTCGATAAAAATATGGAAGAAATGGAGAGTTTTTAAGCTGGCAACATTTTTGCAAATTTAGCAGTCTGGCACGTCTTTAATGAAGTAAGCTCCATGTTACCTTTTTTTTCTTCAGATTATGAACATGTAACTGCTTCAATTTCTTCAGATTATGAACATGTAGCTGCTTCAATATACATCTCTAAAAATATATCAATAACAACCTGGAAATGTTACAAAATGTTCTTTTCTTATCATTTTTTCATATCAGATTAGTAAAGTTGATTCGTTCATGTCAAATAGTTCTTGATCAATATGGTTAATACAAACATCAAATGCAAAACTTTATGGTGTTGACGTGATGGGAACCACATTAGCAGACAAGGTTGTATTTTTCATAAGTAACCCTCTTTATGATTTGCAGAAAATGATGGCATTCAAATTTATAAAGCATGTCTAAAGGTTGCATATCTTACTGCATACGAATTTACAAAATAAGACAAAGAAGACGTGCTTTGACCAATGGGAGTGATACTTTTTAATTTATGTGTTACTTTAAACAAAGTTTTAGCATACACTATTTTGAATTATTAGAATTAATTGAGATATGTTAAAACGATGCATAAGTTTCAATAAAAAAAATTGAATTTATAATTAGAATGACTTTATAGTAACCTACCATGCATGTTTGTTTTCCTCATCTTTTTACAGGTCAAACGTTTGAATAACATAATATTAGTCACCCATTCACGGCGCATTATAAATTGTTGTTATGTTGCATCGCGTTAATAACAACTATGCATTATAAATTATCGTCATGTCGCATCGCGCTAACATAAATGAATATCGCGTTGTAAATTGTCGTCATCATTAAACGCGCTAACAAAAGACAGATAACGTGCTTTAAACCGTTTTTGCACCGCCATAACAAGCGAAGAAATGATAAACAACGCACTATAAACTACGATGAAGTAAATAGATTTTAGTAAGGAATTTATTTTGAATCGTTTTGGAACAAGCTAAAAAAACGAATACCGCGATGTAAATTGTCGTGCCGCCATAACAAGCAAACAAATAAACAAATACCGTGTTGTACTTTGTTGTGCCGCTGCAAGGCGCGAACAGAAGACGAATAACACGCTATACACTGTTGCCGCCGCAACGCGCGGGCACACGGCTAGTATATATATATATATAGGGTGAGGTTCATTGTAGACACTTTCGCATGTGAAATAGCTCTTTTTCACATGTGAAAGTTTCTAATTAATGAGAAAAAAGAAAAAAAGAAAAAAAAATTAAACACAACCATTAGATCAAGAGATCTAATGGTGAAAAAGGGTGTCTACCTGTCTACACTTATGGGGGTGTCTACAATGAACTTTTCACTATATATATATATATATATATATATATATATATATATATATATATATATATATATATATTACAACAGATAAGCTATAAGCTAGTTGACTAAAAATAACGTTTGGTAAAAAGTAGCTTGTTGGTCCTCACTGATCTTTTATCAGTGCAAATGATGATGTTTTTGAGAAGAAAACCAAGAAATAACAATAATATATGATTTCCAATGACTAAAATGGTTTTCTAGTATTGAA
>JBCNJP010000611.1:0-19178 GCA_039602395.1 Deinandra increscens subsp. villosa
GATGGATATAACTACACAAGAAATATGAAAGGTTTCCCTTTAGATGCTTGGGACTCTTGAGATCACATAGGGGGCTTATATATAACACCACATAACTCTCTCTCTAGACACACAACTCCATCTTAACTTACAAGCATCATAAAGGGAATCGACTCCTAAAAGATCATGGCGTCTTCTTCTTCAACCTCTAAGTTATCATTCCCTGCAAGTAAGTCATGTTCATGTTGTTTAATTATTATAGATTATGATTGAATTGGTTATCGATCTGCTCATCGATGTTGTCCGTATCCATGGATTAATCAACATTACGAGCTTGCCCGGTTCCCGCCCGATGGTGCAAATGGGGGGCGCTCCCGGGTTCCCTCGCTATGAGGTTTGGACTCGGGACAGTGGGTAGGTCCAGGGTAACCAGTCCCGATACACCGCTGAGCCAAATTGCCGTTCAAAAAAAACTAGTGTCATGCTTTGAGGGTCTAAAAGAGCATTTTGTAGTTTTTAGCTTACAAATGATGTCGAGTGTCTAAAAGAGCATTTTGTAGTTTTTAGGTTACAAATGATGCATTAACACTTGTAGCCTAAAACATAACTATGAATACCCAAAATCTATATGCATTATGCCTCACACGAATCAAGTATTTATGCCTCACAACCGGTAGCAATATATGGATCTTGCCATTTTTGCAACAAGCTAAGCATTATTTTATTTAACTCTTTTATTTATGATGGAAAAAAAGTGTAAAATTCATAAAGTTAATTCATCAATACTCATTATTAACAGCTAGGGGTTTTTTTGTCCGTTTTTAATGCATTACCGTTCCAAAAAAAAAAAACTCATTATTAATTATTTATTTTTTAATTATGTGATTAAATATAAAAAGGTAACTCAATAACTAATTAAAAACGAAATTTCTTTAGAAATCTAATTACATAAACACTTATGTGGCGTTTGGTTTACGGAATATAATGTAATTGGAATTGTAAAGTTTTCCTTTTAAAATTATGCTTAAGTTGGGTAAGGAAGGGGTTTGAAATACAATGAATTCCTTTAATCAATGGAATTTGAGGTCATGTAACTTTCCTTCGTTAAAGTGAAGGATTTCTAAATTCCATTGATTAAAGGAATTCATCGTATTTCAAACTCCTTCTTTACCCAACGTAAACACAACTTTAAAAGGAAAACTATACAATTCCAATTACATTACATTCCGTGAACCAAACACCACCTTAATTTCTTTTTAACAAAATTTTAAAATCCTTTTTATTTTTTTTATATAATTTCGTATTCATTTTATTTTATAAAATTTTGTTAAACTTTTAAATATATAACTATATAAGTGATACGTTAACGATTGATTATTCAAACGTTGCTTACTTTATTGTGTTCGGAGCCGTATAACGTGATATCTGGTACAAATTAAGGCAACATTATCCTTTTTCGTCTGTTTATACATTAATTGATTGAGATATACATTAATTGTTTATACATTAATATTTAAAATGATTGAGATAAGGCTGACTAAATTCATTGACTGAAAAAGAGAATAAACAGTTAAAGATTTAGGAAGATTTTATCATGGTAAAAAGGTGGTTGGGGGTGACCACCGTCCTACGGATATTTGGCTTTTTCCGGCGAGCTGCCGCCGGTGAAACACACACGTACTACACACAGTTTGTACATATACATTTGATGAAAAGTGGAAGTTCGTTTTTATACATTTAGCTTCAAAAGATAAAATTCATTTTTTATTCTTTATTAAATTTAAACTATTATTAGTGCAATAATAGATGTGAGAGATTTTGTGCTAAATTTAGTAACTTGAGGTGGGGGAGTGGTAGAAGTAGAAGTAGAAGTAGGGGTAGAAGTAGAGGTAGAAATAGTATTATCCATTAGGAAAGTGTGAAATATAATTTTTTGAAGAATTATAAGATGGAGTGGTAGGATTTAAGTGGTATAAGTAAAATGTTTTTAATTTAAATAAAAAAAAGAGTGGGCCCCAGACACCAACCAATAAAATCATCGCACCCACCTTCTTTGTCCACCACCCCACAGCTTCACTCTCATTTCCTTTAGCTACTTATAGTCGATGAACAACGGTGTATGACTCCTTATCAATAGGTCTTGGTTCAAGTCTCATTTTTAATAAAAAATAAAAATTGAACATTACAAGTTGGGCTTAATGAGGATTGAACATGATCGGGTGAGTTGTGTAATGTCACCATCGGTGATCCAAATTTACCGTTCAAAAAAAAAAAAAAAGAAAGAAAACTTTGTAGCCGATAAATCAAGTTTGCCATTCAAAAAGAGGGTGTGACGGTGGTGTGGGTTTTGGAGCCGTCGAAGCCGAGGGAGTAGCCGAAGCCCACTCCCCCTGCCTCATATATCAATCATATCATGTATTTCTATGGAATCTTAATTCCACTCTCAGTTCTCGAACCTGTTACTTTTCAATACATATGAACATCTTTATCGTTACATTTATCGCAATATATTGTATAATTAATTATCATCTTCGTAGTTTTCCACTTATAATACTTGATAAATTTATTAAATCATATTTATATATATTCGAATATTATCCTTTTTGTTTTGTTTAATAATTGTATTTGTATTAAATTAGAATTATTGATTTTGAATGCCGTACAACAAGGACAACTGGAGCAATACACGTGCACAGCTGGATTCAATAATACGAACCCTTGTTTTCGTGAAAGAAACGAAACCTGACTTTTGGGTAACATTCACAAATGTAGTTAAATAGTTAAATTCGCAAATATTTGAGTGAGGCGATGAAAAAATATATATGATAAAACCCTAGTTCTCAATTTTAATTCTTGTAATTACTATATATATAATTATTTTTTAGAAAATTGGATTTAAATACACCCCCAATAATAAGAACTGGGTGACGGTTTTTCTTTCGCCTCCGGCATCACCGCCTTCCCCTTCCAACTCCCTTGCCGTCGTTTTCCCACCTGCATCACCGCCTACCCCTTCCGACTCCCTGCCACCATCGCCCCTTTGTCTTCAGCACCGCCGCCTCTCCCCCTTCCTTCCATTTTCAGTCGCGCTCCCCTCCCCTCCCTCCATCAAAGTCGCTCCCCTCTGTCGTTGCCTCACGCTCCCCCCTCCAGCCCTGCCACTTTCAGCCTTCCCTTCATCCCTTTGTTGGCTTTCGGGCGTCGGCGGACCACCGCTGCCAACGGTCTCTTTGAGGCGTTCCAACATCCAGGTGAAGTCTTCCTGACGCTCTTGGCTTATGAAGGCGCTGGCGACTAGAAATGAAATTCCGGTCGATGTCACGCCGACCATTTGGACGTATGGAAACTTGTACACGTTCGTGTTGTACGTGGCGTCTATGCCCAGGAAATGCGGGAACGCCCTCCACAACTTGTAGGAGTGCTTATGGACAAAGAACACGCCATCAACTCTATTCGTCCCCGGGGACGTTCGGTCATAGTAGATGTAACCACCTTTAGCAAGCAGGGAGAAGAATACCTGCATAGGGGTATCACCGATCGTTTCTTCGCCTTTAATCTTAGCTAGGATGTTATAGAGCGTCCGCTTACTCGACACGTTCTTGGGGTTGTTTTTCTTAATTTCCGTCAACATGTGACGAGGCCGGATCTTTTGGTTTTTCATTTGTCTCACATTACCAACCTCCTCGTCGTTAAACCTCATCGCCCTTGCATGGCCTTCTAGATTTTCCGACGGCTCGTGGTTATGCTCATGGTTGACCACCTCTAATTTCCAACCGGCTAGAATTTTAATGTACGTACCTTTCAGCAAGAACGGACAGTCACATTTCTTACTGCCCGTCTTTCTCTGCTGAGTACCCTTTGGTACGTATTTGCCACTACGATCACACCATATCGAGATTTTTGTATACTCTCCCGTAAGTGCGTGCGTTGAGCTACGTTT
Source organism: Deinandra increscens subsp. villosa (assembly GCA_039602395.1). Taxonomy (NCBI): domain Eukaryota; kingdom Viridiplantae; phylum Streptophyta; class Magnoliopsida; order Asterales; family Asteraceae; genus Deinandra; species Deinandra increscens. Next base: position 3,920 of record JBCNJP010000611.1, read on the forward strand.
AGTTGATAGAACATAACCCTTTGGGCGAGCTCGTTCAAAGGCCCAGTCAAACAGCTCTTTTTTTTATACGAAGATCTAAAATTATTAAATAAGTATCATAATTGGAAGTGGTGATAATATACACATGGATTCCGATAATATGTATAAATCATAAAAATTAAATGACGAAAAACATGAATAGGTGGTACCTGGTCGGTTTCATAATACCCACGGTTGTTTTCGTCGTCGCCGTTGTTGTTGTTGTTGTCGTCGTCGCCGTTGTTGTTGTTGTTGTCGTCGTCGTCGTTATTGTTGTTGTTGTTACTGTTGTTTTCGTCGTCGTCGCTGTTGTTGTAATTACCAGAATAATTTCCTGCATAATTATCGACATAACTACCGGCGTCTCCTTCGTAAATTCCTCCGTAATTACCTCCATAATTATCACTTCCATCATAACCGCCGGGGTTGTAGCTATCACCTCCGCTGCCTCCGTTGAGGTTAAATAATTCATCGAACCACGACATCTCTTACGAATCTTATAGATTGAGGAAATGATCGTAGTATAAAACAGTGGACGATCGATCGATAATATGAAAATATACGATCGATCGATACGTATATATATATGATTTAAATAGAATAAAACATCACATCGTTATCTACACAATGACCGATTGTGCAATTCAAAAAACACACCCACACGATCGTTTCATGTAAAACGGGCCAAAATTGAGGTCGTTTCTTATAAAACGACCGTAGGAATAAACATGATTTGATAGGGTTGCAGCTTATAAATGTCGACGTACAATTCCAAATGACCGTTTCAGGTAAAACGATCGTTTTGGGATCGTTTGGAATGAAACGATCGTTTGATTTAGGTGTCTTTAGTAAAATCATGGGTGTCTATATAAGCACTCTTTTATAATCATTTTCATGAAATATTTTTTTTATTATTTTTTTAATTGTTATTCATAAATTAAATAAATCTTTATTTGTTCCTTAACATATATCCTATAAGCTTTTTAAAATCTTCTAAAAATTTCATTTTAATTTCTTCTATAAAATGCTTTTTCTAAAATACAATTTAAGTTTTTTTTTACAAACAGTGTTTTAACATTTTCTTTAGAAATGTTTTTAATCTTAAAAATAAAATAAAAACATTGTCTTCTATAAGGGGAAATATAAAAAGTTTTTTTATCCATTTTAGTTTTTTCATACATATGAAAACAATAAATTTATTTAAAAACTTGTTTTGAAAACAAATATACGTCGAGGGGGAATATATGACAGTTTTTTAAAATAAAATTCAGGGGGGGGGGGGGGGTGCAAATAGCCTATCCCTTTCAACTATCTAACTATTTTCTACAAACAGTCCCCCATTAAAAAATTAGCGGAGTTAGTTTCCCGTTAGAATTTTATGGGTTTCTTGTTTGGACTAGAGGTACACGATGAAAGAGAACTCGTAGAAACTCATTTCAGTTCTTAAATTCGTGTGTGAATCAAAGAAAATGGTGAATTGGGGAACGTCCAATTCACCATTTGCTTTAATTCACAGACAAAATTGAGAACTAAAATGAATACCTAGTAGTTGCTCTTCATCTTCTACCTCTGGTGCAAGCAAGAAACCCATAATTTTTTTACGGGAAATTAACTCTGTTAAATATTTTAACGTGGGTCTGTTGATAGAAAATAGTTAAATAGTTGGGGCCAGTGGCAAGAATATTCTTAGTTGGGATTATTAGCAGCCAATAGGTGTAATTTAGAATTATTAAAATCCAATTTTTCTTATTTTTATTTGGGGTTTTCCTTACTTTTACTTTAACACGTGTGTTTACGTATTGTTTATTAGCTTGTATTTTTCTCTATTATTCTTGTTTACCGTTGGCGAGTTAAGCTACATTATTATGTTACTTAAATTGAGAAATTTTCTTGCTAAAATGTTAGTTGTTACGATGTCCTTTATTATTTGTGTTTTGATATTTGGGATCGTGTCATCACTGACTTAATGATGCAACGAGCAGCTAGCACCCTTCTCGTGAGCACTCAATTTTGAGTTACAATATATTAAAATTTGAATAATATTTTTAACAATAATATATCATTGTCTTTATATTTTTAGGCCAATCTTTTAATTTTCTAGGACGCTAGAATTCTCGAAGACGACCATGCGTCTAATTATCTGAACCAATAGCAACTTGTTGTTTTCCTCAAGCAATGAAGGTGACCATCCATTTATCTAGCCGAGAAACCAACGGATCTTTTGAAGAAGTGGGAACTCTTCGCCAACAACTCAAGGGAAGTTTAAGCAAGGAACTCTTCGTAAAAAAAAAAAAACAAATCCAATCAACTTTGACCAAATAAATCTCAAGGGAAGTTTAAGCAAGGAACTCTTCGCCAATAACTCAGGCTCAGAAAAATTTCTTCATTGCCTCACATGAACCTTGAAGAAGACCAACCCACTATCAAGTGAAAACAAACACAACCAACTTCCATCCAGCAAATTATCAGCCAACTTTATCCAAGATAAGATTGAAAAGCAATAAATGGCTCAGAAAAATTTAATCATTGCCTCAACCTTCAAGAATACCAACCCACTATCAGAAATTCAACAATGTCTCATATGAACCTTCAAGAATAAAAGCCCACTATCAAGTAAAAATAAAGACAACCAACTTTCATCAAACAAATTACCAGCCAACTTTAACCATGATAAGATTCAAAAGCAACAAAGGTCTCAGAAAAATTTCATCATTGCCTTAACCATGAAGAGCACCAACAAACCCATGAACCATTACAATGTTGTATCACATAATCAACCGACAGCAACAATCCAGTTTCCGGTCGCCAAAAACCACCGTCGATGCTCAGATCGAAAAGGCTAGAATCAACCCTCACATAATGTACAAAACGATGGTCTTCATAGCCATGAATAAAGGTAAGCTTCAACAATTGAAATATATTAATAACTGGCACATCAGAACCGTCATGAATGTCGGCGAAAACCCCCCAACAAACCCTCAGCTCTCGAAATTTTACCTATGATTGTAGATCGTAGTTTCAATAAGAAGGAACCGACATCAGAAAAACCAACAATACATATCAATATAAAACTTTCACAAAAGCCCCAAAACAAAGTAAACACACAAACTGTGTTTCTTGGATCTGCACACATTCAATTACTGGTGAAACAGAATAAAATAAACCCGCAAAAAAAACAGAAATCACCAAGAGAAAAACAATTCATATAATTCATATAAGGCTCAGATTTTCAGTTCTTCATCAAAGAATTAGTAGGGGTGACAGTGGAGTTGTGATAAACCAAAGTTTTACGTCGCGAGACCACAGCCATCGCCGCCAAGAACAGAGCAAAATCGTTAAATCATCATCGCCTCAAAGTAACTGAGTAAAGTTCCCAACCTCTTAAACATGAACCTCATCCGCCAGAAGCAAACCACACCGGTGCGCGCCACACCTGAGCACATACCGGCAGCCACCAAGCTGGCGGTTTCATAAAGAGAATCAGAAAAGAAGTGTCGCAGTAAGGCGGCAGCCACGAAGCCTCGGTCGCGTCGCCCCTCACAACCATAAAATCCTGAAAAAGTACCGCACAAAGACGGTGATACACTTACGGCGGCACACCGGAGCACAACCTCCTGCAAAGGAGATTGCCCTACGACGGTAGCCATGAAGCCGGTGGCTTCATAGAAAGCATAAGAAGAAGTTCATCGGAAAATGCTTAAAGGAAAAGAGAGTAGCTTTTGCAAGTAGACAGAGAGAGAGAGAGAGAGAGAGAGAGAGAGAGAGAATCAATTGATTTTGTGGGTGATGTTTCAATAATAACACAATCCACCGCCCATAGCATTTAATAATAATAATCCACAACCCACTGCCATACCAACCACTATAAAAAATACAACTGGACGAAATAATGATGAGAATACAGAGTACAACTCAGCCTTCTCATTTTATATTTAAGGTAATATATATGTGCATATGTATGTGTATTAGTATATAGGGAAAGTATAGAGTGAAAACCCACTTGAGCTGTGAAATCTTTGCAAACCCATCCAAGGGTTGTTAGCCTATCCACCTCACTCTAATTTGTCTTTAGCAAAAGGGTAAGATTGTATTTTCATCTTTCTTCCATCAATTATGACTTTTGTGTTCTCAATGTCCCATCCCATCATCTTTTCTTCCTAGATAACCCCCTCCATCTTTTTCTTTTCTTCACTTTTCATTTACCCTTATTCTTTAATTCTTCTTCTTCTTCATATCAAGAACACCCATTAACTCCATTAATGCACTTCAAGAAACCTTAAAAGTTCGAAAAATGCAACCTCCGAATTTAATGTCATCTGCTCAACATCAGTTTTCTCACAATTTGGAAGACCATTTGCATTGTATGGAATCATCCAATGATTTTAATATCAATAATGGACAATCTTATAAAGGTATGTTAAGAGTTTTTTTTGAATGCCCCCCCCCCCCCTAACAGTTTCATATGTACTTACATATGTTTTATTCAGAAGCTTATGATGGAGATCCAAATATCTAAGACAATGTCAACAATGAGGGTTTTTCATCTAGTAATGTTGTCCTGTTGGAATAAACTGAAGCATTTTCTTGTTTCATATCTCCCAACGGATCCAAGATTTACTAGCCTCATGTTTCATATCTCCCAACGTATAAGAAATGAAGAACTTGTTTTCTTCCTAGGTCACGAGATTTTGTGTCAAAGATGAAGATGCTTATCAAGAACTCAAGAACAATTAGTTTTTATATATTTTTGTTAGATTTTATATATTTTGTTATGTTGTCATATTTTTTTATTATTTTTAAATGTTATTGTATGGTTACTTATAAGTTAATAAAACAAGACTTTCGACCCGCGCTTTGCGGCGGGTCGAGACAGTAACAAATATAGAGAAAGTTTGAAGAGTGTGATTGAAGAGAGAGAATGAAACTTTCTTTGATTATAGTTTATGTAAATTTCTCTAATTTTTATTTAAAGTTTATCATTTTGGTTCATTACCATCATACTAAATTAAAATCGTATGGACCTTTGCTTACAAAAAGAAAGGCTTTAGACGAAATTTTAAAAGACAGATTTAAAGGGTAAAAGACGATAGAAACATGGGCTCAGAAACAACTCATCACAGCTCCATGTAAACTATCAACAACAATAAACCACCGTCAAGTAAAAGAGCAACCAAAACCAAATTTAAGCAACAAAATCTTTTGTTAGTAGCAAGATAGGCTCAGGAAAAGAAAACATCATAGCCCTAATAGAAACCATCAAGAACAACCAGCAGCAACATAAGCTCAGTTAAACTAATCATAGGCTCAAGGAAACAACTGATTTTGTTATCGGTAACAGGCTCAGAAAAAGTTCATCATAGCCTTTTATGAAGAACCTTAAGTGGGGCGACACACCGACATCGATGGCCACCAAACCACAGTTGAATAGAACTAAAACCCACAACGATAGGCTCAAATCCATAGATCATCATAGATGATTTTGATAAGCCAAATGAGCAGGTAGCAACAACAACATTAATATAAAAACCCAAATGTAAGCCGGAAGCCTTAAAGCCTACGGCCATACGGGCATGAACCCTGCAAAACAAAAAATACTTACAGGACTCGCCAAGATCGGTGACTGGAAACTGTAAAGAGAGAGAGTTTCATAGATAAAGACTTGCATCTACACACTTATATCCATGCAGAGAGAATATTACTGTTTTGATTGGGATAAAAATACTTACAGGACTCGCCATACGGGCATGAACCCTGCAAAACAGCAAGCTGAAACTCATCAGGATTGAAAAACTGGACCAAATAGACAACCAAGAATAGAAATACAAATCAGGCACGCAAGCAGGCCAGCTGAACAAAATAGACACGTTCAAAGAAAGGGAATGTGACAATCGCAACTTCCCAAGTTAGCTCCGTTAAGTTTTTCCGTTAATTCCGTCAGTTCCGTTAGACAATCTCCGTTAGCCATGTTATAAACCGTAACTAATGCGTGTCTAGACCGAATACGTCCATGACCTTTGGTTGATCACCGAACCCGTCCATATGTGCTATGTGTTTATTTACTTACTACCATTACGTGAAATTGTATGCAACGTGTTTATTTGATTTAAGGGTGTAATTGTGTGATTATCGAGAAATTGTGCTTGTCTTACTTAGAATGTAAATTGACCTTTTTGGGTAGCCAGCGAAACTACCAGGCGAAACTACAGTTTCGCCCGGTAGCTAAGGCATTTGGGCTACGGGACCAGTTTCGCGTGGCTAGCAAAACTGCCAGCGAAACTACCAGCGACACTGCCGGAGAAACTAGGACCTGATATATAGAAAACCCAAGCCAACCTTCTCATTTTTGCTCATTCCTCACAAACACACACACTTCTGCACTCTCCCTCTCTCGAGATCTCCGGCCAGCAAGGAAACAACTCGAACCACAGTGATTCCAGCTCCAAGTTTCCATCCATTCGAGCATTGGAGATCAACCGTGAGTCACATAAACCCCCCTTTATGCATTTCTTGTATGTTTAACTAAAATGTATGCTCAAAATCCACATGCAATGACTTCTGCTACTGCTATGATGCTTAGGGATGCTAGACATAACATAAATTATGTATCTTGACATGCCAGTATGAAGATCTATGCTAGATTAGGCTACTTATGTGAAAATGCATTCTTGGTAAATTGATGACTAGAAACCATGTTTTAGGTGTTGAAATTGCTCACATGATGTTGGTAAACGTTTAGGTATGCTAGATATCGAATTGCATGTGATACAGAAGCTGTTAGAAAGGTTTTTAGTCAAATTTACGGGTTTATTTAGCGACTAGCGAAACTGTGCCTTCATCAGGCGAAATTATGTAGCGAAATTACGTATATCTCCTTCTAGCGAAACTAAGTAGCGAAACTATAGTGTCGCCGGGTAAACCAACCAGACCTGCTCGAACGAAACTACCAAGCGAAATTCCCTGAACGAAAGTTCAAACCAGTTTTGGGCGAAACTAGGCTAGCGAAACTGTGCTAACAGTTTCGAGCGAAACTAGCCTAGCGAAACTGTGTCATCGGGTATTGCCTAGCGAAAGTGCTGCCCGTGCACACAACGAAACTGTCTAGCGAAACTGCTAGCGAAATTGTAACCAGAATCCAAACTTGTACAAATTTACTTGAAATGATATGCCATGACTTGCATGCTTTATACTATGATAATACTTGCTTGGACTCCTGATGTATATGAACCCTTGTGTATGATCAACCATCGGTATCGTGTGTCGTTATGTCGTGTCGTGTTTTCCAACGTGCTAGTAGTTTTAAACACAACCTTACGCCTAAGACCTTAATGTGATTATTAGGTCCTCGTTAGCAATCACAATTGGATTTATTGAAGCTTAAGCCGAGCAACCTAAGGTGAGTTTCACTTACTGTTATAGTTGCATCCGGTAAGGGATGGCAACACACGGTAAAGGTATTTCTTTACTTGAGTATTCATCCCATTATATCACATGTTCACTGAATTGCTTTATAAACAAAAGTCCTTACTTATCGGGCCATTAGTATTGAATAGCGAGGTAATGTTGAGTAGATCTACTGGGGATTGACACCCCCGCTCAGCGGTGCACAGGATGCACCCTCCCGACTGGCGGTCGGACTGAGACCAATATTAGCCTAAGAATACCGTGATCGGGAAAGACACGGGGAAGGCAAATTACATAGGTGAATACCTATCAAATACAATGTCAGCTTTGGTTGCGAACGTTCAGAGGAGCATAAGCATAGGCTAGCTACCTAACGATACGGATAATACTTACATTTCTAGATTACGAATTTACTGCTTTACGATTCGTATGCATTTTTGGTCTACATGGTGTTGTGTAGACTGATTTAGTGAACTCACCAGCCTTTTTAGCTGACACTTGATCGTTGTTTACTTTTCAGGTCGTTAGGTGGATCCATGGATGGCACGGATGGCGGCAGTACTCTCTTTTGCAAACTTTTGGGAAATTCATAATTCCAAACTTTATGAACATGTCTTTTGTACATCAAACTTGTAATCACTAATATGCTTCCGCTGATCCTTTTAAACTAACTTATGTATTTGTAAAACAAACTTTCCTTACTTTATATTGAAGCCCCTTATCTTTTATTTATTTACTGTTATGGCTTGGTTGTAACTAAAGTCTTGGATCCTGGTCTGGTTCACACCCCACACGGTTATACTCCGTTAGTGGAATTTGGGGGTGTGACAGATTGGTATCAGAGCCATTGGTTACAGCGAACCAGAACATTTTAAAAGGTGTTTTCTGAACTGTAACTGTTTTTGAAAATTTGGACACAACCCATTCCCAAAAAGTACTGCCCCGCGTGCTGAAGATGATCCTCACTTGAAATTCCTTGTTTATGTCGGTATAGGAACCCAATTGTGGTAGAAAATTTTCATTCCCGAGACTTAGGCATTTTGGAAAATTTTTGAGTTAGAAAATTTTTACTAAGTATAAAGCTTAGCGTACTTGTTACATTTCTTCTTAGCGAACTCCATTTTGCCTTTAGCGTACCTGAACTCTTCTTAGCGAACTTCTGTTAGCGAACCTGAAGCTTTTACTCTTAGCGAACTTGTTAGCCTTAGCGAACTTTATGATGCATTTAGCGTACTTGTTTTATGCTTAGCGAACTTGATATATCCTTAACGGACTTGTTTAACCCTTAGCAACATTGTTTATTCTTATCAACCTTGGTAGGATTACTTTCAGGCCTAGATCATGGTAATCTAGACTCTAAGACAATGATCCAACATATCCTCAGCTTAACTGATCATACTCTCTTATAACATAAATAGGAGTCGTAGTAGATCCTATTCGGTTAAGACACCCATTACCCCACCGAGAGTATCTTTATCGTAGCGCGTTAGTAAAGAACGCTGTTTAGCCTCGTATAGGGCTACATTGTATAGAATCAGACGATTTCTCATGGGATGCTTGTGACTGCGTCTGTTACCCTAAAATGTTAACACCCTTTTTCCCTTGGTCAGTTTAGACCTTGCATTTTAAATCGCATAGTTGTTTTGTGATAATTCAGTGTGAATGTGACTCTAGTAACATAAATGAAATCAGACATGTAATGATTAAGAATACTATGATATTCTCTCTGTATATATATATAAACATATGTGTGTATAACGGATTCGTGATCGAGTAGGACAATAACTACTTTATATCTTTAAGTTAAGTTAGGGGTATTGTAGCATGCCCTACCCATACTCCTGCTGAACCATTTGCGTACCCAATCGTACCCACGGTAAAACCTTAAATTAGATGAGCTGTTTATTCTCAAAACCTGTCTCCTAGGCAAATCCCATTCAGTTACCTTTGATTTAATGATCACATTCTTGATACTTACCCCTTGGAAACCACATACTACCCCACCGAACCTGGTAGCTAAAGTAAGAGGAACCAGCGTGACCATACAAGGTAAATTACCGTCACGGGTGCACACGTAAATGTAATTTACAATGTATGGAAGCCCTGGGGAAATCCTACTCGGCAAATCACCAGTTGTAAGGAATACGACCTTTCATTTCAAAATCTCATGACATCCATTCTCAAGCTTATGGGACCCAACCGTATTCATTACGCTACCACACCTATTCTCATTTCTCCTATATATGATTTCCAACCTACCAGAACTCCTTTAAAATGCTTTTGCCAGTGATAACCCCAGTAAGGCACTATATTACTCACACCATCCGATGACGAGATCTCCCCTCGCGATGAGCGATCTGTGGTTTAACTCTTAACCGATTCTGGTTTATTCGCAATCCTAACTCTACTCCGATGACATTAACCGCCATAACCATTCTTCAAGCTCTCTCAATTGTGCAACAACACCATAAAACTCTAACCTGATGGAAACCCAGACATCTTGAATGGATAATTACACCTCAACCCTTGGAACCAACCCTTCGACAGGAAAATCTTGTGAAGTTCTCCTCTCTTGACTAGTAGTCTCATCAAGATTTTAAACCCTTTATACCTCACTACGAATGCAATCTCACCCAACGGAGTGATGTTGGTGAAATAACTTCCTATTTCGTCCTTAACACTCGATTCATCTGTGAACTTGATTGCCAGCGAATCTTTTCTCTTTACTATCTCTTATAACTTGGGTGGTCTTTAAGCCTTGAGCCATTGTGGCTAGTTAACCTCATTGATGACCCTACCATGCACTTCTTTGTCAGAAGCTCCCGTACGACAAACATTGACAACCAACACTAGGCAGCAGAATGCTGGAAAAGTTCCACAACATCATGCAAATGGTACCCATTGATCTCATTCCTTTCTTCTCTGGGAAAAATTTTCTTTGGTAACCCCTGTTCCATAACCAATGGTGACTGAATCAAGTGATTAACTCGAACCCTCGATAACACACGAAAGGAAGTAGATTGACTCCAGATTTGACGAAGACACATTTGAATTTATCGTATATGCGGCGAGCTACCCGAGGATCACCGAAGGCGACCCAAGTACCCGATATTTTTACATCTTATATGCAATGCGGCTTTTCGATACGCAGTAGACTCCGCAAAACCTTAGCTACAACTCGTATTTACACTCATTGAAAGTCAGGTAATATTTCAAAGTCGTCAGCACTTGGTGTTTCAGAAACCCACTCTTATTACTCCTTACACCTTCACATACTCTTGAGGACCGACACAAACTGATTTCTTACATGAAATTTATCCTACTGTACGGTACAACCGTTGACATACTCGCGTTTATATCGGTCGACCCAAATCGTTTTCTCCGGGTCCGCGTCAATTGTGCCGGATGACTCTCTTCGAAACGTATAGTTGCAACTACCCTACACTAGCTACCTCGCCCTTCATCCTGAGTCTGTATTCCCATACTTGGTATCATTCATGCTTCTGCAGGGAACCTTTCGGTCATTAGAACGTCACCCTTATTTACCGGAGGGTAATACGCGTAACGATTTATCCCATGTTGGCGAACCCCCATTTTAAACGTAAACGTGAAAGAGTACCTTAACTTGTGAACCCACTTCAAAAACTCAAATTGTATTCACGTTGCGTCCGTTAAACCCTTAATACTCCTCACCATAGACGAAGACCCCACCGATCGAAAACGTGGAAAAACCTTTTTGTTGCAAAATTCAAAATTTTCACACGATTGCATGGCTTCAAATCTTTCTCTCCCATTCAACTCAAAAGCATTTGGGGAAAAACATAAGGTACCTTATTTTCAAGTATATTATCTAACAAGATTTGTCAAATAGCCAGGAATGGCAAGGAAACTGGTGCACCCTCAACGTGCTGGTAGTGTGGTGGGTTAGCTGCGGTACAACCTATACATAAGCACTGTCGGCATGTGGAAGGTGAGATCAGTGTTGAACCACATATTTACTTTGAAATCATAAACAAAAACCTTATTCTAAGAAACTTCATTTAATGGGACAGTGCCCACAATAAAGCAAAATTTATGTTACTCCGTTGTAATTTCACATGTCCCTCATACATATTTTTCACTAGAAGAGACATGCACAATTTAATCAAATAAAACCTATTGTTTTCCAACTCTCTAGGTTGATAGAAAATCTCCTAATATAAATTGCTTACCAAGGGTCAGATATAGATTACGACCTAGATGAACAACAACGTTTTAACAACTCAAGTTTTGTATTATGAAAGACAAATCACATGTTCCTTGGAGGAACCCCGTGATTTTCCCAGGACCCTTAGCAACGTCTACTCATCCCAGATCCATACTCATCTTGGTTCACCATGGAAATTAGTGAAATATTTCAAATTGGTCCTCTAGTTATTACATTTCTGACCTCCCACGACTTGTTGATCTCGCGTACGCCTAAATTGTCATCGGCTTGGGGAAGTAGAGCACTTCTTTATGAGATTTCTACGCTTACCCGCTATGCTATTGATACTACGATACTTTGCAGCGTCATCTGCCTATGCCTTTTCTGCGAACTGTAAGAACCACCCGATCATAGCCAAATTCAAGGATGCATACCCACTCTCCAGATACGTTAACGTTCGAACCCTTTTAGCAACACTTCTTGCCTCTACCGTGTCATTTGACACAATACCTTTTGCTATCTTATTGGATACTATAGCTGAAGACTACTCGGACATATGGTCACTTCGTTATATTAAACATTTCAATCTCGGATGTAGTGTCGCCATCACATTTGTTAAACCTAACCATGCGATGCGATTCAACTCACTCATGGAAACGTTTGTTATAGAAAATCACTCTTCATACGATTATGCGAAATGTTCATTCGATGCTTTTTAATCATATATATATCCGTTAAACGGTTAGCACTACGACAATTTTCGGGACGAAAATTCTTTAACATGGGGAGGCTGTGACAATCGCAACTTCCCAAGTTAGCTCCGTTAAGTTTTTCCGTTAATTCCATCAGTTCCGTTAGACAATCTCCGTTAGCCATGTTATAAACCGTAACTAATGCGTGTCTAGACCGAATACGTCCATGACCTTTGGTTGATCACCGAACCCGTCCATATGTGCTATGTGTTTATTTACTTACTACCATTACGTGAAGTTGTATGCAACGTGTTTATTTGATTTAAGGGTGTAATTGTGTGATTATCGAGAAATTGTGCTTGTCTTACTTAGAATGTAAATTGACCTTTTTGGGTAGCCAGCGAAACTACCAGGCGAAACTACAGTTTCGCCCGGTAGCTAAGGCATTTGGGCTACGGGACCAGTTTCGCGTGGCTAGCGAAACTGCCAGCGAAACTACCAGCGACACTGCCGGCGAAACTAGCACCTGATATATAGAAAACCCAAGCCAACCTTCTCATTTTTGCTCATTCCTCACAAACACACACACTTCTGCACTCTCCCTCTCTCGAGATCTCCGGCCAGCAAGGAAACAACTCGAACCACAGTGATTCCAGCTCCAAGTTTCCATCCATTCGAGCATTGGAGATCAACCGTGAGTCACATAAACCCCCCTTTATGCATTTCTTGTATGTTTAACTAAAATGTATGCTCAAAATCCACATGCAATGACTTCTGCTACTGCTATGATGCTTAGGGATGCTAGACATAACCTAAATTCTGTATCTTGACATGCCAGTATGAAGATCTATGCTAGATTAGGCTACTTATGTGAAAATGCATTCTTGGTAAATTGATGACTAGAAACCATGTTTTAGGTGTTGAAATTGCTCACATGATGTTGGTAAACGTTTAGGTATGCTAGATATCGAATTGCATGTGATACAGAAGCTGTTAGAAAGGTTTTTAGTCAAATTTACGGGTTTTTTTAGCGACTAGCGAAACTGTGCCTTCATCAGGCGAAATTATGTAGCGAAATTACGTATATCTCCTTCTAGCGAAACTAAGTAGCGAAACTATAGTGTCGCCGGGTAAACCAACCAGACCTGCTCGAACGAAACTACCGAGCGAAATTCCCTGAACGAAAGTTCAAACCAGTTTCGGGCGAAACTAGGCTAGCGAAACTGTGCTAACAGTTTCGAGCGAAACTAGCCTAGCGAAACTGTGTCATCGGGTATTGCCTAGCGAAAGTGCTGCCCGTGCACACAGCGAAACTGCCTAGCGAAACTGCTAGCGAAATTGTGACCAGAATCCAAACTTGTACAAATTTACTTGAAATGATATGCCATGACTTGCATGCTTTATACTATGATAATACTTGCTTGGACTCCTGATGTATATGAACCCTTGTGTATGATCAACCATCGGTATCGTGTGTCGTTATGTCGTGTCGTGTTTTCCAACGTGCTAGTAGTTTTAAACACAACCTTACGCCTAAGACCTTAATGTGATTATTAGGTCCTCGTTAACATTCACAATTGGATTTATTGAAGCTTAAGCCGAGCAACCTAAGGTGAGTTTCACTTACTGTTATAGTTGCATCCGGTAAGGGATGGCAACACACGGTAAAGGTATTTCTTTACTTGAGTATTTATCCCATTATATCACATGTTCACTGAATTGCTTTATAAACAAAAGTCCTTACTTATCGGGCCATTAGTATTGAATAGCGAGGTAATGTTGAGTAGATCTACTGGGGATTGACACCCCCGCTCAGCGGTGCACAGGATGCACCCTCCCGACTGGCGGTCGGACTGAGACCAATATTAGCCTAAGAATACCGTGATCGGGAAAGACACGGGGAAGGCAAATTACATAGGTGAATACCTATCAAATACAATGTCAGCTTTGGTTGCGAACGTTCAGAGGAGCATAAGCATAGGCTAGCTACCTAACGATACGGATAATACTTACATTTCTAGATTACGAATTTATTGCTTTACGATTCGTATGCATTTTTGGTCTACATGGTGTTGTGTAGACTGATTTAGTGAACTCACCAGCCTTTTTAGCTGACACTTGATCGTTGTTTACTTTTCAGGTCGTTAGGTGGATCCATGGATGGCACGGATGGCGGCAGTACTCTCTTTTGCAAACTTTTGGGAAATTCATAATTCCAAACTTTATGAACATGTCTTTTGTACATCAAACTTGTAATCACTAATATGCTTCCGCTGATCCTTTTAAACTAACTTATGTATTCGTAAAACAAACTTTCCTCTACTTTATATTGAAGCCCCTTATCTTTTATTTATTTACTGTTATGGCTTGGTTGTAACTAAAGTCTTGGATCCTGGTCTGGTTCACACCCCACACGGTTATACTCCGTTAGTGGAATTTGGGGGTGTGACAGGGAACTGAATTGCAACCATAGGGGATCACTATGGATAATATTTTCTTCAAGATTTAAAGGATGTTTCTTTTTAAACTGATCACTACTATAAGTTTTAGAATCCGAATCAATAACAGATGATCAGGTCATCACAGCCCATACAAACTCGTATGACTAACATTTAAGGGCTCAGATCAACGTGACGGATCATCACAGCCAACAACGGTAATAGACCAGTTCTCAGATATCGAAGCAACCAACCAACAGTATCAAATTAAATAAATGAAACAAAAGTATCATAAAATTACACACCAACCTAAAAGAGAACCTCGTGGGAACGGGATATAATCCAAGAACACTGTAAGTGACCCGAACAAAGATGAACAACTGCAAAATGGGTCAAATATCAAAAGACTATATGTTTGTTGCTATAGAAATTCTAAAAAGGCACACAACCAACTATGAAAGGAAACATGTATAAATGACTGACTCAACTACAGCAAAAAAGAACGATCAACAATGAAAAAAGAC
>JBCNJP010000612.1:0-18692 GCA_039602395.1 Deinandra increscens subsp. villosa
ATCGTGAAATTTTAGTATTAATAAAAGTCTTGAATTAAGTTTTGTTATTCATTTTATACTGATTATTTACTTATTTAAATATAACCTTCGAGTTTTGAATCAAATTAGTCATTTAAGTTAAATAATTACTTGTTTGGAACAAATTTATTATATTGTTAAGTTTTTCATTCATTTGTCTAAATTCAATTCTAATATTTATTTGAATTAATTAACCATTTTAAATAATTGATTCATTTACTCATTTTGAATTAAGATTTTATAATAATAAAAAAAACAAATATTGTATATCATAAACTTTTATACTTAATAAAACTTGTCATTTTTATAAAAATTACGACACAGTTACTTCATTTAAACGAAATAATCTAGATGATTTTTCCTAAAAGTTATATAAAGTTTTATTCCTTATAGTTTATAAAGTAAAATATATTTATAAAACATTTGATATTTTTAGAAACATATAAAAGGTTACTTTAATGTTTTTAAAAAAAAAAAAAAAAATGTTTTTTTTTTACCAGTCCCGTTTTTCCGGCGGAGTCGCCGCCGGCGACCGCCGCCTTCGCCGGAAACATCCAAAAACGCATTAAATCGTCCGTTTTTCTTCGTGATTAATCATGGAACGTTCAAATCAATGATTCAAACATCATGGACAACTCAAAACCGACCATTAATCGCGTTTTAATCACACCCGTTCGCGAATAAATTCGGACATTCAAACCCGAATTAACTCGTTTCCGTTGTGTTTGAGAGCCTATAAATTGCTCCTCGACCTTCCTCTCGACCTTGCGCACCTAAAGCATCACGAAATCCGCTGAAAAACGCCCCTGTCGTGTGATTTCCGTCAACGCCGCCGCCGCGAGCTCCGGCGACCGCCTCTGCCGTTTTTCCAGCAACCATTTCGAGGTAATTCTTGCACCGTTCTGTTCGGAATTCATCACTGAGCAAAACCCCTAAGTTAATTTTAGGATTCAGATGCGTTTAAGGGTTCAATTTTGTGGTCAAAGATCTAGGGTTTCGGTTGTGGAATTGGGGAAGAAGATGAATCAGACTGTTAGTAGTGTTAAATATTTGTTTTCGTGGTTTGTAAACCAGCGAGGCCGGTAGCCCAGTTGGTAACTATCTCCGCATCCTGTAAGCTAGAAGGTCGCGGGTTCGACCCTGCCGAACCTCTCTCCTATTTCATTCGTTATTTTCTTTCTTTTTCCTATTTTGAACCATAAAACCATCTAAAAATAAAGTAAATTTTCCAGAAAAATTAAAAATAAATTTATAAAATGTTTCTAAACCCCATAAAATGTATAAACCATCATTTTTATGTTTTTACATGCTCAAAAACTTTACAAACTTTTTAGAACGTTTAATAAAACCTAATGTATTTTTTATAAAAACATTCATTTATTTAGTTAATTCTCTTTATGTCATAACTTATTTGTTTAATATTCTATTATTTAGTTAACTACTCACCTAATTATTTAGTTAACAACGTGATTATTTTGTCAATCATTTATTCGGTTACATTTCTTTTATTATTTGATTATTTAAACGTCATTCAGTTACTTAACATTTACTCAATTATTTATCTATTCAATAAATCATTTCATTTATTTCGTCATTCATTTACTAGTCATTTATTTATTTAATTAGTAGTTCATTTAAAATATATTTAGTCTAACCACATAATATTTCTAAATACTTATTAACTATAGTCGATTTTCAACCTATTTATTTAGTCAAATAATTCTTTCAAATTATCGATATAGTTATTTAAATGATTATTTTCAAACCTCATATTTTACTATAAACACAAACGGTTTTGTACACCAAAGACCTAAATCGAGAAAATAAAGTCATCTTCCCCAAGTCAACAATCCCAACGAAACCCTAGGCATCTAGAAATCCTATTCTTCGTCATCGTAACATTAGGTTAACCAATTGCATCATTTATTTAGGAATCCCTCGAACTTGAAATCATTTTCCGTTACGTCAAGCTAGTAATCAACCAACTACTTAAGGTGAGTTCATAGTCCCCATTTTTACTTTAAATCTTTTGGGATGGAAAACATGCACAAACGTTCATATCATCATTTGGTTTTCAAACAAAATACTTATTCATGGTTATCATTGAAATCATTGTGAAACTCTATTCTTGAAATCATTTATTCTTATTAAGCAAAGTCAAGTACTGTTAAATAAATTGCTTGTGTTTATCTATGTTATATCGTATTCTAGGGACCTGTGCATGTAAGTCTCATGAGCATCATAATCGTAGAGGTTCCTTTGAGGAACTGAACATCATAATCGTAGAGGTTCCTTTGAGGAACTGAACATCATAATCGTAGAGATTCCTTTGAGGAATTGAACATCATTTATGTACTGGGTGACGAATATGTGATTAATTTAGGTAATACTTGCATATTTAGTTTAACATGTATGACTTTGCAAACGTTTATCAATCGGTTATTATTACTGCTTCGTTAACAAACCTATGACTCACCAACTATATATGTAGTTGACCTTTTGCATGTTTTTCAGGAAATGAGAATCAAGCCTGATTGAGACTAGAAGTTCGGAGATCTAGTTAGCGAATCTTATGTCTTTTAAATTCTTATGCCTTGTAATAGACGTTCTAAGATTTGAATTAATAATAAAATATGGTTTTTCCTTTTATCCATGTGCTTCTATACTCTTTTCGTGACACCTCGATGTTTCCGCCATCGGTCGGGGTGTTACAGAATTGGTATCAGAGCCTTGGTTATAGGGAATTAGGTTATTAGAAAACAATAATCTAGACTATAACCTTAGGGGCCTAAAATAATAAACCCTATTCCTGACCTAGGTATTTGGATTCTCTCGTCTAAATCTCTTTCTCGTCAACTTTTATCGTGGCATGGACAACTCATACTCGACGGCATACTCGCATTAGAATTCCATCTTTGGGATTCTTGTACGCATCTTTGATCACTCTCTTCAGGACAACGAGTTCGCGTAATGGTTTTCGGGGCTACGTGTAATCTGGAAGAGTGGTTATCTCTTCGGAAGGTTCTGGCTAAGGCAAGACCTGGTATTTAAGTAGTCCTAGTGACTCACCTCTCTTACCTGGGAGATCTTTCGGGAAGATGACGCTTATAGGCTAAAACACGCAGTTCAAGTAAAATCGTGAAACGAACTCCGAGTTCTGATTAGTCAACGACGTTACTTTAATGTTTAAACATTAATAATGTCATTCTATTATTTATTTATCTTATGATTTCCATATCTAACTCGAATCTTTTGTTTCCTGAAGATGGATCCCACCGAATTAGCTACTATCATCACTCAGCAAGTGGCTAACATCATTCCCACTATGGTCAATCAGCTCAACGAAACCGTTCAAACTCGAGCCGTGGTACAAACTAACACCGAAGGAGATGGTTCCAACCCTGGGGGAGTCGAAAGCTCCTTCAAGCTATTCGTTGCCTCTAAACCCACCGAATTCGCTGGAAACGAAGGAGCAACAGGTTTCCTTCAGTGGTTCGAGAAAACAGAAGCCACACTGAACCTATGCAACTGCCCAGAAGCTCAGTGGGTCAAGTATGCCTCAAGCACTTTCAAGAAGGGAGCCCTAACTTGGTGGAACACCCAAATAAGAGCCAAGACTCGTGAAGTTCTTCATGCTTTGACTTGGAATGAGTTCAAGGCTCTGTTGACTGAGGAGTATTGTCCAAGGTCAGAAATGAGGAAACTAGAGGCCGAATTCAGGGCTCTCACTATGAAAGGAGCTGATCATCTCGGTTTTACATCTCGATTCCAAGAGCTCTCTCTGTTTGTCCCTCACTTGGTGACCCCTGAACAAAATGCGATCGACTGCTACATCGATGCCCTCCCTGAGGCTATGCGTATAGTTATGATGTCAGTGAGCCCTACCTCTTTGTCAGCTGCCATCAAGTTGGCAGGAACCTTGACCGCCGAAATGGTCAAGACTGGGGTATTGAAAAAGGAATCTGGCAAAGGTAATGATAATCGTGGTTCAAGCTCAAGCAACAACAAGTCCAATAAGAGGAAAAGGGATACGCAAAGCTATGCACTAGTTACACCTGCTGTCCCTGTGAATGTTGTGGCCCAACCCAACACTAGGCCTGTCTATACGGGTCCTCATCCTCTGTGCACTACTTGCAATTTTCATCATCCCACTGGCACGCAATGTCGGAAGTGCACCAAGTGTGGAAGGTTTGGTCATTGGGCTATTAGGTGTAGGGTTTCTCCGGCAGGAACCAACCAGACCCTGGCTGCTATACCCGTTCAGAACAACAATCCTAATCGTACCTGTTACCAGTGTGGAAGTCCTGATCACATAAAGAGACAATGTCCCAACTTGGCTAACAACAATCAAGCTGCTCGTGGTAGAGCTTTTGTGCTCGGAGCATCTGAAGCTCGCCAAGATCCAAATGTCATCACGGGTACGTTTCTTCTCAACGATCATTTTGCATCCATTTTATTTGATACTGGAGCGGACCAGAGTTTTGTATCTCTAGACTTTGCACCTTTACTTAGTCTTAAGCCAACGATCATGGACTCAACCTACGTTATTGAACTGGCTAACGGTGAACCAATCAAGGCTAATACGATTATACGTGATTGCGTTCTGACTTTCGATCAACATTCCATCAATATCGATCTAATCCCTATTAAACTTGGAAGCTTCGATCTAGTAGTAGGGATGGATTGGTTGTCCAAACATCAAGCTGAAGTTCGATGCGCTGAAAAGTTGATTCGTATTCCTTTACCTTCGGGCGAAACCTTACTAATCCAAGGAGAGAAACCTGAACGTAGTCTGAAGATCATCTCTTGCATGAAAGCTCGTACGTACCTCCGGAAGCAGTGTTTCGCGTTTTTGGCTCACATAGTGAAAACAAAATCTGAGCCCAAGAAAATGGAAGACATTCCTGTTATTCGAGACTTTCCTGAAGTTTTTCCTAATGATCTTCCTGGCCTTCCTCCTAATCGTCAAGTCGAGTTTCGTATTGATCTCATTCCTGGTGCAACACCCGTTGCTAAATCTCCTTATCGTTTGGCTCCATCTGAAATGCAAGAGCTTTCGAAACAACTTCAAGAACTTTCGGACAAAGGATTCATTCGACCCAGCTTCTCACCTTGGGGAGCTCCTGTCTTGTTTGTCAAGAAGAAAGACGGATCCTTCCGTATGTGCATTGACTATCGAGAGCTCAATAAACTCACCATCAAGAATCGGTACCCATTACCGAGGATTGACGATCTCTTTGACCAACTGCAAGGAGCCACCTGCTTTTCAAAGATCGATCTTCGTTCTGGCTATCATCAATTGCGGGTCCTCGAGGAGGATATTCCAAAAACAGCCTTTCGTACGAGATACGGTCACTACGAGTTCATGGTCATGCCCTTTGGATTGACCAATGCCCCTGCGGTATTTATGGATCTAATGAACCGTGTGTGTAAACCGTACTTGGATAAATTCGTAATCGTATTCATAGACGATATCTTGATTTATTCTCGCACCAAAGCGGATCACGAACAACACCTTCGGTTAATCTTGGAGCTCCTAAAGAAGGAACAACTTTACGCCAAGTTCTCAAAGTGTGAGTTTTGGTTAAGAGAAGTTCAGTTTTTAGGCCACATAATTAACGAGAAAGGTATACACGTTGATCCTGCAAAAGTTGAGACTGTCAAAAATTGGGAGACTCCAAAGACCCCTACTGAAATTCGCTCGTTCCTCGGTCTAGCTGGATATTATCGCCGTTTCATCGAAAACTTCTCAAAGATTGCTCTACCCCTTACCACACTAACTCATAAAGATAAACCTTTTGTGTGGGGTCCAGAGCAAGAAGAGGCTTTTCAGATCCTAAAGCAAATGCTTTGCAATGCACCTATCTTGACGCTTCCTGATGGAAACGATGATTTCGTAGTCTATTGTGACGCCTCCAACCAAGGTCTCGGTTGCGTACTGATGCAACGAGGTAAGGTCATAGCCTATGGGTCAAGGCAACTCAAGGTTCACGAGAAGAATTACACTACCCATGACCTTGAACTGGGTGCTGTGATATTTTCCCTAAAACTTTGGAGACATTACCTTTATGGTACTCAATGCGTGATCTTCACCGATCACAAAAGCCTTCAGCATATTCTCAATCAAAAGATGCTAAATATGAGACAACGGCGTTGGGTGGAATTGCTCAGTGATTATGACTGCGAGATTCGTTACCACCCTGGGAAAGCGAATGTCGTAGCTGACGCTCTTAGTCGAAAAGGGTATGTTCGATTGCATAGCATCAGAATTCAATCTGATCTCCAAACTCGAATCCTCCAAGCTCAACATAAATCTGTGGCTCAGAATGACCTTCATAATGAGTTATCTTGTGGTGTGGAATCCCAGTTGGAAACTAAACCAGATGAACTCCTTTACTTCTTGGATCGTATTTGGATCCCCGATCGCGATGGTCTTCGTGATTTCATCTTAAACGAAGCTCACAAGACTCGTTACTCTATCCATCCTGGTGCTGACAAAATGTACAAGGACCTTAGAATCCTTTATTGGTGGCCTGGAATGAAGAAAGACATTGCTCTATACGTTGGAAAGTGCTTAACATGCTCAAGGGTTAAGGCTGAACATCAACGACCCTCAGGATTGCTTCAGCAACCCGAGATTCCAGTGTGGAAATGGGAAGAAGTCACCATGGATTTCATCACTAAACTCCCACGAACACCAAAAGGTTTCGATAGCATTTGGGTCATCGTCGATCGTTTGACAAAGTCAGCACATTTCCTTCCGATTCGTGAGGATTATAAAATGGATCGCCTATCCAAGCTTTATATTGATGAAATTGTGTGTCGCCATGGTGTTCCTCTATCCATCATCTCCGATCGTGACAGTCGTTTTACCTCAAAGTTCTGGAAATCACTGCAAAAGTCTTTAGGGACACGTGTGAACCTTAGCACAGCCTATCATCCACAAACTGATGGCCAAAGCGAAAGGACCATACAAACCCTAGAAGACATGCTCAGGGCTTGTGTCCTAGATTTTGGTGGTAGTTGGGATTCGCATCTTCCTCTCATCGAGTTCTCCTACAATAACAGCTACCATGCTAGCATTAAAATGGCACCTTTCGAAGCGTTATATGGTCGTAAATGTCGTTCCCCCGTTTGTTGGGCCGAAGTTGGTGAAGCTCAAATCACTGGTCCTGATCTGATTCTGGAAACCACTGAGAAAATCTCCTTAATTCGCGAGAGACTAAAAGCTGCAAGAAGTCGGCAAAAGAGTTATGCCGATAAACGACGAAAGCCTTTGGAATTTCAAGTCGGTGATTTTGTACTTCTGAAAGTTTCCCCCTGGAAAGGCATAGTCCGCTTCGGAAAAAGGGGAAAACTTGAACCTCGTTACGTTGGACCTTTCAAAATTCTCGAAAGAATCGGTCCTGTTGCTTACAAATTAGAGCTACCTCAAGAACTCAGCAACGTGCATGATACCTTCCATGTGTCAAACCTCAAGAAATGCCTTGCCGATGAAAGCCTCCACGTTCCGTTAGAAGAAATTCATGTGGATGAATGTTTAAAGTTTGTTGAGCAACCTATTGAAATCATGGATCGTGAGATCAAGAAACTCAAGCGTACTCAGATTCCTATTGTTAAAGTTCGTTGGAATTCGAAACGTGGTCCTGAATTTACTTGGGAGCGCGAAGATCAGATGAAACTCAAGTACCCGCACCTCTTTCCAGACGTTTCAGTTTCCACTTCATAAATTTCGGGACGAAATTTCTCTATGTAGGGGAGACTGTAACAATCGTGAAATTTTAGTATTAATAAAAGTCTTGAATTAAGTTTTGTTATTCATTTTATACTGATTATTTACTTATTTAAATATAACCTTCGAGTTTTGAATCAAATTAGTCATTTAAGTTAAATAATTACTTGTTTGGAACAAATTTATTATATTGTTAAGTTTTTCATTCATTTGTCTAAATTCAATTCTAATATTTATTTGAATTAATTAACCATTTTAAATAATTGATTCATTTACTCATTTTGAATTAAGATTTTATAAATAAATAAAAAAAAACAAATATTGTATATCATAAACTTTTATACTTAATAAAACTTGTCATTTTTATAAAAATTACGACACAGTTACTTCATTTAAACGAAATAATCTAGATGATTTTTCCTAAAAGTTATATAAAGTTTTATTCCTTATAGTTTATAAAGTAAAATATATTTATAAAACATTTGATATTTTTAGAAACATATAAAAGGTTACTTTAATGTTTTAAAAAAAAAAAAAAAAATGTTTTTTTTTTACCAGTCCCGTTTTTCCGGCGGAGTCGCCGCCGGCGACCGCCGCCTTCGCCGGAAACATCCAAAAACGCATTAAATCGTCCGTTTTTCTTCGTGATTAATCATGGAACGTTCAAATCAATGATTCAAACATCATGGACAACTCAAAACCGACCATTAATCGCGTTTTAATCACACCCGTTCGCGAATAAATTCGGACATTCAAACCCGAATTAACTCGTTTCCGTTGTGTTTGAGAGCCTATAAATTGCTCCTCGACCTTCCTCTCGACCTTGCGCACCTAAAGCATCACGAAATCCGCTGAAAAACGCCCCTGTCGTGTGATTTCCGTCAACGCCGCCGCCGCGAGCTCCGGCGACCGCCTCTGCCGTTTTTCCAGCAACCATTTCGAGGTAATTCTTGCACCGTTCTGTTCGGAATTCATCACTGAGCAAAACCCCTAAGTTAATTTTAGGATTCAGATGCGTTTAAGGGTTCAATTTTGTGGTCAAAGATCTAGGGTTTCGGTTGAGGAATTGGGGAAGAAGATGATGAACTGTTTGTATTAGTTAAATATTTTTTTTCGTGGTTTGTTAACCAGCGAGGCCGGTAGCCCAGGTGGTAACTACTCCGCATCCTAAGCTAGAGGTCGCGGGTTCGACCCAGCCAACCTCCCCTTTTCACCCGTTTTTTTTATCTTTTTCCTATTTTGAAGCATAAAACCATTTAAAAATAAAGTAAATTTTCCAGAAAAAAATTAAAAATAAATTTATAAAATGTTTCTAAACCCCATAAAATGTATAAACCATCATTTTTATGTTTTTACATGCTCAAAAACTTTACAAACTTTTTAGAACGTTTAATAAAACCTAATGTTTTTTTTATAAAAACATCCATTTATTTAGTTATTCCTTTATGCCATAACTTATTGTTTAATACTCTATTATTTAGTTAACTGCTCACATAATCATTTAGTTAACAACGTGATTATTTTGTCAATCATTTATTCGGTTACATTTCTTTTATTATTTGATTATTTAAACGTCATTCAGTTACTTAACATTTACTCAATTATTTATCTATTCAATAAATCATTTCATTTATTTCGTCATTCATTTACTAGTCATTTATTTATTTAATTAGTAGTTCATTTAAAATATATTTAGTCTAACCACATAATATTTCTAAATACTTATTAACTATAGTCGATTTTCAACCTATTTATTTAGTCAAATAATTCTTTCAAATTATCGATATAGTTATTTAAATGATTATTTTCAAACCTCATATTTTACTATAAACACAAACGGTTTTGTACACCAAAGACCTAAATCGAGAAAATAAAGTCATCTTCCCCAAGTCAACAATCCCAACGAAACCCTAGGCATCTAGAAATCCTATTCTTCGTCATCGTAACATTAGGTTAACCAATTGCATCATTTATTTAGGAATCCCTCGAACTTGAATCTTTTCCGTTACGTCAAGCTAGTAATCAACCAACTACTTAAGGTGAGTTCATAGTCCCCATTTTTACTTTAAATCTTTTGGGATGGAAAACATGCACAAACGTTCATATCATTATTTGGTTTTCAAACAAAATACTTATTCATGGTTATCATTGAAATCATTGTGAAACTCTATGCTTGAAATCATTTATTCTTATTAAGCAAAGTCAAGTACTGTTAAATAAATTGCTTGTGTTTATCTATGTTATATCGTATTCTAGGGACCTGTGCATGTAAGTCTCATGAGCATCATAATCGTAGAGGTTCCTTTGAGGAACTGAACATCATAATCGTAGAGGTTCCTTTGAGGAACTGAACATCATAATCGTAGAGATTCCTTTGAGGAATTGAACATCATTTATGTACTGGGTGACGAATATGTGATTAATTTAGGTAATACTTGCATATTTAGTTTAACATGTATGACTTTGCAAACGTTTATCAATCGGTTATTATTACTGCTTCGTTAACAAACCTATGACTCACCAACTATATATGTAGTTGACCTTTTGCATGTTTTTCAGGAAATGAGAATCAAGCCTGATTGAGACTAGAAGTTCGGAGATCTAGTTAGCGAATCTTATGTCTTTTAAATTCTTATGCCTTGTAATAGACGTTCTAAGATTTGAATTAATAATAAAATATGGTTTTTCCTTTTATCCATGTGCTTCTATACTCTTTTCGTGACACCTCGATGTTTCCGCCATCGGTCGGGGTGTTACATTATGCACATACCCTTATCTTGTTCATAATGCTTAGGTGATAGGCAAGTAACCAACGCGAAAGGCAATTAATTTAAGTAGAACCTAACTAGTCTGTTATTTTGGTGTTATAAGAGACTATATCACATCTTCTTTTGTTTAATAATTGTACATTATTATTATTTAGGAAAATTGGAATTAAATAATCCCAACTTTTAGGTATTGGCCTACAATAATCCCACATTTTAATATAACCCATAACGGTCCCAACTTTTCACTTAATTATTTACAATGGTCCCACCGTTAAAAAAACTAACACCGTTACTTTTTAATCCTACATGACGCTGACGTGGCGTTGACTTGTAATTTCTTTTTTTTAATCTCGTAAACAACCACGTTTCTACCTGTTCCCTTTAATCACTTTAGCAACCCTAATTTTGAGTCACACATAAGAACAGAACGCTAAAGAGAAGATCATGACCAACAATGGATACCTCACTGAAGATCCTGACTTCGGCTGTGTGCTCAGAACCAACACACGTCCGCCGTTTGATCTTGCAACACCGCAAATGGCATCAACGGTTGAGAAACCTCCTGGCCCGGCCGACGCGATAAGGAGGTCGAAGGAAGAGATCGGAGGCGTAGTCATGTCACCGACTCAATGAGCAGAAAGACCTAGATGTGCGAGTCTCATCATCAGACCCTCCCGACCTACCCGTTAAACGAAGACTTTTCCGCCATGGGCGGCGGCCGAAGCTATCTCATCGACGGTGGTCTACAGGGGAGATGGACCGGGTACTACGGATTTGGTGAAGACGGAGTTAATCTTATTGCAGATTCTGGTAGCCAGAACTGACATCGAATCGTTGCTTGATTCCCCCATTGAAGACTAGTGTAATTGTTGATCTAAAACTTCTCTGCCACTCCCTTGATTGAGCATGAACAGATATTCTTATCTGTTATTTGTTCACGTGCATGTCACGAGAAGGGAGGGTCCTCTATGCCACCTACGGTCGGCTTCTAAGGATTTATCTTTCGCAACAGGTAGAAACGTGGTTTTTACAAGTTTAAAAAAATGAAAAAAAAAGAAATTACAAGTCAACGTCACGTCAGCGCCACGTAGGATTAAAAACTAACGGTGTTAGTTTTTTTAACGGTGGGACCATTGTTAATAATTAAGTGAAAAGTTGGGACCGTTGTGGGTTATATTAAAATGTGGGATTATTGTAGGCCAATACCTAAAAGTTGGGATTATTTAATTTCAATTTTCCTATTATTTATCATGATTACTATGCCTTAGTTTATGATAATACATTATTATTATTGTGCCTTAGTTCATGATTATGCATCACTATTATGTCTTAGCTAAACATTATGCATTATTAATTGTGCCTTACTTTTTAGTACCCCATAGAATCACTCTTAGATCTTCTTTTGAACTAATATAACTTTTAATCTCCATAACTAATCCACTTTAAATTGATAATCACTAAAGTTTCCATAAATGTTTTCCTCTCATCATAATGATCTTGATTATCTCTTAAGACAAAAGACTCTTAATTACTCTCTCTGATAAAAGGTTTTCCAACCAGAACACTAAAAGTGAGTAAAGTTTATTCAAATTGTCTATCATGATAATCAAAATCACTTTAAACAATGCTATCAGGGGAGAGGTTTCAGATTTCCTAATCTAAACATCATGTAAGTAATAAATTTTAATGAACTTCTTAAATGCATGCAAACTTTTTACAATTAATAATGCTTAGTACAAAGTGTAACTTAGGTTAATGATTTAGTGAACACATCATAATAATATAAAACGTGACCCTAAGGGCTGAGACATGTTTCTAATTAAAGTTATTCTAGTGCATTTCATAAGGAATCCTTTCTTAGCACACTTAAGACATATATATATATATATATATATATATATATATATATATATATATATATTATCAGTCATCACTCACAAGTACCAAAGGAAAGCGAGTGTATGATAACATTGTGCATACAGGATAAACAATGCCTTAAAACTAGAAAACCAGATTTGTTCACATCACTATCACTAACCCTTATACAAGAAAATAACTTAGATAAGGAGGATAGTTCTAATTTCTAAAGTAAGATACAAGAAAATCTTCCAGTTCTAAGTTCCAAATGGAACAACTGGCTAACAAAGAATAATCAATAATGATAATTATGTCCATTAATTTTCAAATTAACACGTAAATGAACAAAAAATCTATTCTTATTGAAGTTTTCTTATGATCCATACACCATAAATAAACCAAAAGAACAGCTAAAATGAGAGTTAGTGACACAATTAATGTCAAAGTTGTATAAACCAAGAAAATCTATCTTTGTATTACACTTTATGATACCTCATTATGATCCAACATCACTTGGAACTTAGTATCACTACTAAAGTAAGACATTGACGGTTATAAGGTTTCTTATGTCTATGACAAAGTCACCGTTATCTTAAACTCTCATAGTTGTTGGTTATAATTGTTTAGTTGTGTTCTAATGGATTGAAATCCTTATAAATTATAACTAGATAATTCACGTTCATAATCTTTGTTATCACAAAAAGTGAGAATTTAACAAACAGAATACATGTGTTAAAGGAAGATGCAAGGTTCCACTAAGAGTTCTAACTTACCAAAACTCAAACAATTAGTGGATCTTATCCCAAAAATGGAATATATGGGCATAAGTCATTTATCACTCACATAACTGGTTATTTATTCTTGTATTTAATTACATAGGAACATCTTTCTCACCTACAACTTTTAAGGATAAAGTTGAAAATCAACTTAACCATAAAATGAAAGTTATGAGATTGGATATAATAGATTAAATACTAAGATTGACATGCAAATAATGGTAACACTCTCCATCCATTAGGACTATAGTAGAGTGTACCAGTAGATCATGTATGATACTTCTAAAGATACATCATTAAGTTATGCATCTAAGTATCCTTATAAACATGATAACAAATATGTCATCTAAGTTATACATGTATTCCTATAGACCAAGGCTCTAAATACAATAATTCATATGCTAGACAAGGTTACCAAATATGTCCCTAAAATTCTTTCTGAAATCCGTACATGAAGGAAACCAAGTATAAACCATATGATTAGTTATTAGCTGGAATTAAACCTTAAAAATCCTCTACACTAAGCATGTTGCATGCCAAGTTCTTAAGGAATTCTAAGATTAGTGGGAGTAGTCCAAGTCCTTATCTATGACTTGTCTTCTGAGGTCAGTGGGAGCAGCGAAAAGTCCTTATCCACTTCTTATACACCACGCTACCATAACACTGATCCACTTCCACACACTTAGAAAATAATGTTACTCATAATATACCTGACTTAAATTCTCAAAATGAAACTATGAAACGACTAACACATTTTGCTTCAACCCGTTAGATCCAACTTAGTAGGTCATCAAGTAATAACTTGAAACGATTGTTCATTTTGATTCCGACCTTACTTAATGCAAAGTCGATGAGAAATCAACTTACTGATCAATCTTCATGGAGGAATTACCAAATCAGATAACAACATACATTAATTATAATGACCATTGTCATGCACTGTTGATGAAAATCTGATCAACTAATATAACCTCCATATCATGATGATCAAACCTACCTTAATAAAGCTCACATGGATATTTGAAAGATTACTAATCATATCTCTTGTACTAAAAGGCATTATTAGCAATCAATCATCTGATGGAATAAAGCTATAATATAATGAGCTTAACTCCCTAAATCAGAATAACGTTAGAGGTTTAGTTTCCTATAGCTAAACTGAAATCCGAAAGGAGAAATTGAACGTTATAAACCATGGTTGGTTTCTAAAGGCTATTAACAATTAAGAACTCTTTTCCTAAAGAATTCTTTTAGAGATTATCTTTGTCCTATTACTCACTCATAATTACGAGTGACATTTAACGGACTTATAAATATCTTTCCTTAATACTCACTTAACATAAAGACATGTTCATAACCAAAACTCAAGGTTTCAAGCCTGAAAGTTAAAGAACACTTAGTCTTTAAGATGAGTAAATTCATATAAAGGGTTAATATAAGCAAACTTACAAGTGATATTCAAAGTCTGATGAAGTTATAAATGTAATCGTTCTTCATCAATGATAAGTGGTCAAAATGGGCCTACCTTAAGATGAGTGGGAGCAACTAATACAACACTTGCCCTTATATACATTATTTTAGGCAAATAATATGTTAGTTTTGTTGCATGAGTCAAAGCGACTTATTCTCGCATAATTTTGACATTAAAGTCTTGAAGATGCTTCTTATACAATAAGCATCAAAATAACATCAAGATGAACCTAACGAGACATTAATTAAGTCTCATTAGATTTAACTATGTGTTCAACACATTACAACATGCAACGTTGCTCTTAGTCTGTAACTCTAATAACTAAAGGAGATTAATAATAAATGTTCAAGTAATTAAATCTTATACTTCATTATTTAGAAGTCTTATGTATGTTCAAGTCTATACTCGTTTAGATATTGCCTACATTGCTGAAATACTAGAAATTATTAGGCCTAGTATTTCCGGCAATCGCAATGGCTTCTTTATTTCTTCATGTTCAAAAAAACAAGATTGTTTAGAGCCGATGGCACAAAATAGAATCTTTTTTTTTCAAATTGACGTTTGTATCATAACACAGATATCCATTTAGCAAAATATGGTACAAGCGGCAAAAACTCTTATGTCTCCAGAAATGCTATGTTCTAGCTAATTTCAAATAGACCCGAATCGGCGGATGGCTGACTTGTAACGTTGGTCTATCAATATGTATAAAATCATTTACTAATGTTAGTTCACCATAAAGCATCTAAGATGGCATTTCAATATCTATAGAAAACGAAAGACTATAAATTTAAACTATAGAAGAAGTGAGAAACTTAAAGTAGTTGACTATCTCTAAATTTTGACTTTATTGGATTCAAAGGATATGAAATGTCAACTCAGGGGTATATTCTTATGTCTGCGGACACATTTATCTAATGGATCATGAAGGAGTCATAAGAAACTGATAACAACAACCTAAGTAATGACATAATATGTTTGTCACTAAACGTTGTTGGTAAATTTATCACTAGATTCCTAAACTCCGGATGAATAACAAACTGAAGTCTTAATGTGATAAAGTCAGCTACCCTATTTTCTCAAACAGTAACAGTTTGAGCGGAGCTGCATTAAATTTTCGATACAAGATTATTGTTCATTTAAGAACAATTAGAGGAAACTAAGTTCTTGTATTGAAAGCATTCATGATATGCTTAAGGATCCTTTAACTAAAGGTAGTATTCTCATAAGTATTTTCTAAGAGCTCATAATGAAGACGAGATTCACGAATGACCAAGCATATCACAATATGAATGACTAATTATTAATTATTCCCCATCCGTTTTGATTTGTTTTGTCTCTAAATATGTTACGCATGCCTAACGGGACATATAAACAGTTTATATACAAATCAACATTAAGGGCTTATTCTTGTCAATAATTCTAAATTTAAGTTGAATATTTAAATTTGGGATTGTAGTATGATATAATGGGGGTCTTGAATTGGATAATCAATTCTATGACTGTATTTTTCTGCTGCAATTTCTGGTTTAAAATTGAAATGAGTATTAAACTCCTGATTCAGGCTTATCTAATAGCTCATTATAAATGATTACTCGACCAAGTGGAAGAATGTTAGAATATATATATATATATATATATATATATAGGGTTAGTTTCAAATTAGAACCAATTAGTTTTGAGAAGTTTTGAGAAACATTCTTGCCACTAATTTTCACGGGGGACCACTCAAATTCATGTGGGGGATTTCCCTATATATAACTAGTGGCTCATAATGGTTCTTAAAAGTTCTCAAAACCATTTGGTTCTCAAATGATTCTCTCCCTATATATATATATATATATATATATATATATATATATATATATATATAGTGGAGTTAGGCTACATCCATCTAAAATGCTACATCCGATGCGGACGCACCTGGGGCGTCAGATCAGTTTAATCTACGGCTGGGATAAAACAAGGGTGTAATGTGTAACTTTAATGAGATTTTATGCGCGCAGATTTGGAAACGAGCGTCAGGAAGGGCAAAATAGTCAAATGGCG
Organism: Deinandra increscens subsp. villosa; assembly: GCA_039602395.1. Classification (NCBI taxonomy): domain Eukaryota; kingdom Viridiplantae; phylum Streptophyta; class Magnoliopsida; order Asterales; family Asteraceae; genus Deinandra; species Deinandra increscens. Next base: position 16,672 of record JBCNJP010000612.1, read on the forward strand.
TATTATATTTTTTAATAATCTTTAAAAAACGAAATTCAAACTCGCAGGCACTAACCGCTGAAGCGAAAAAACAGCTCTCCATATACGCAAAAGATTCCACGAAATCAGTTGACGGAAAATCATTATAATCAAAACATCGATGGCGGAAATACTCAAAACATACGAAAGTAAGTCGAATTTTGTTGATACATTGATAATCAAATTTCACTGGAAATTGTATATTGTTGAAAGTTCTTGGCGTTAAATTTCTGCTTGATTTTTGATCTTCCAGGGAAAATAAAAGAGGAAACCGATGAACCATTGAGTGTTGGGACGCAGGGAAGGAAGAAATTAATTGTTGTCAAAGGTGTATTATGTCTGTTTCTTGTTTATATATACTAATTGTGGTGTTTATTATTTTATAAGAACTTTACTCAACAATGGTGCTATTGAAACCCTAGACCTAACGGTTCTAATTGACAGGGCATGATTGGGAGGTTCCATAACAGATTAGTGGTAATACGTTTGTTAGTTAGAAGATGTTTAGATCTAATATTTGGTTGTTAGGGCTATTATACATGGAACACATGATTAACCTGTTTAAAAACACAAATGTTAGACACTGTAGTGTGGTGGTTTAACAATGATGATAGAGTATCATTATTCAAAACAATTTGATATAAGTTAGTATCTTGGTGTGCATACCTTAATTGGGATATATTAAATATGGTGTTTTTATGGTGATGGGGTTGTTTCTTCTTCTTTGTATTTAATTGTTTATACCTCAAAATAGGGAAAGGCAAGCGTAAGAGCTCTCGTATAGCGAACAAAACTTCATCTCGCTACACAAACACACCAGATACACCAATTGTTCTGGATATGTGCGAATCAGGTACGAAAGTTACAAAAAACTAGTCATGACTTTGATTGCTGCATTGTGAACTCTACATGTACATGTTTTGACACCATAATTAAGTAACAAAAAAGCTGGTAAACTGCAGACTTTGAAGGTTGTAGTTCGTCTGATGACGGTGTATTTGTTCGTAACAAAAGAGCGAGTAAACGGAAATCGAATCTGAAAGTTATAAAGGGAATGAGTGATGATAAAGGGAATGAGGTTGTTTTATAAATGCTTTCAGAAAACACTTTAACAACCACACATATGATTCTGTTGTCTCTGAGCCAAGTAAGGCTGCCCCAAAAGTTACATTAGAACAGTGATTGTCAATCCCTGTGAACGGTACAAACACCATAGAGTACCTATACAAAATAGAAACATTATAACTCGTTTAGAAAACGGTATTCATGTAAATAACACCATGCTCAGCAAATAAAAAAAAAATTGGAGAATAATGTTTTTTTTTACTTGTTCGACCGGTATGTTGCATCAAATGACATCACATCCCCAAAAATATGATAGTTCTTCTTCCCTAGTTCATCAGCCCAAAACAATCCTCTTAAACAGTTTTGATCGTCGGTAATATACTCACATGAAAAGTTTGGCATATACTCTTTCTTCCTCATTAGGTGATCTACAGCCATTTGAGCATCATACTCACCAATCGAACTGTTATGTTTCTTCCTATAATTCTTAAAATCTTCTCTTGTCGCACCAACTTCTTCAAAACCACCTAAAATTTCTCTCATCATATTAAAAGCTCTCACCGGGCCAACATTCATCCTAGACATGCTGTTGATTATGTGTTTATGCAAATGAGTCAGTTTCCTGGATGATACAAGGAAATGCATGTCCTCCTCATCGACAAACGGGTGATTATGCTCCTCGACAAATTTTTTAACATACCACATGTTAAATTCAAAACCTACGCATAGCTCCGCTTTGCAACCAATTCTTTTAGATACGCTAATTCTGGATGCTTTTTGCTTTGCAGTGGCATTAAGTGTGTCAACCTTCTTTTTTTTGTTAAAACCTTCTTGAGAACAAAGATACTGTTTTTGTGTGCTAACGCCAAACCTATCATACTTCACAGTAGACTTACGAACACTGAAACCAGAAAGTCTAGCATAATTCTGATAATAAT